>JALIZH010016111.1:0-112509 GCA_030522465.1 Rhipicephalus appendiculatus
CAGAGCAACGGATTCACCGAGGCGGCAGTGAAAATCGCCAAACAAAAGATAGCCAAGGCAGCTGACCCCTATAAGGCTCTTCTGGCGTACCGCGCAACACCTCTGGAGAACGGCTATAGCCCAGCAGAGCTACTTTTCGGCCGGCGTGTTCGCACCACAGTTCCGATTTCTTCACACATGCTGAAACCGACGCTCGCAGACAGTCGGCGACTTCAAAAGACCGAGCAAGGAATCAAGCAGCGCCAGGAAAGGAACTACAATCGTCACCGCGGTGTCCATCGTTTACCGATCCTGAATCCAGGGCAGCAAGTGTGGATAAAAGACCTCAAACGCAGGGGTACCGTCCTAAGAGAGGCTGACTCGCCACGCTCATACTGGATCGAGTGCGAAACGGGCAGTGTCCGCCGCAACAGAAGACATCTCGTCAAAGACGGCGCAGGTGTGGCATTGGACAATCATCCGGCATCTCTCGACATGCCATCTCGTCTGCCTACTCAGGCTCCAGGCATGAAGCAACCGGGAACGACGCAGTCAACACAGACCGCGCCATCACCATACGTCACCGCGCATGGGAGAACAGTGCGCCCTCCTGCACGGTTCCGTAACTAAAGGGGGGAGATGTAGTGTCAGGTGTCATCTCAGTGCATCGGTGTGCTTACAAGCGCCATCTCTGACGCGCGATAGAAACAGCGGACGGCCTCGAAGATGCCCTACGGTTGCCATGCGCCGGAGGGTACGCGGAGAGAGGGACACTCACGAGTTCGGGTCTCAGGTGGCACGGGCTTCAAGGGTTTCAAGTATCCAGGAGACGCGTGATCTGCTTGGGGGGCATTGGACGCTCGACTCACATCGCGGTACGACGCATATAGGGCGTTACCCAGTCATGTAGCGCTAGAGCTTCAAATAAACCAGTTTTATTATTCAACTCATCAGCGCATCACTTTAGAACACAAGCGAGCATCGCATGACATCGAGTTCGAGGCAAGCACTCCGACGTGCGTTCTGTAACGCTTAAATGCGTTAAATTTGGGCATATACATAGTGTCAAAGCGATGAAGTACACACACAAGCAATGTATCTTACGATCAGTGGTACAAAGCTCGCTTTATCAGGCACTGGCCCCGGCGATTTTCGCCTTTGCGTGTTGCATTCTCCATCTATCTATCCCTTCCTGTTCGTTGGAGTGTTTTATTACGCATCCTCGAATGTTCTGTTGACGGTTGTCTTCCGTTTGTATATACTGCAAATGGGGATATGTGCGTGTCCACTTTCTCGGTGTGCAACGAAATGCAAAACCGGGGCCTCCGAGATAACTCCGGCAATCGCGGAGACCACGGGCAAGAGAAAGCTGATGGTGGTCACGACCAACATTTTGCGATTTACTTGTATTACGCACGTGTTAGCATTTGCCAGTCAAAGTCGGAACTTTGAGCCTTCAAAGCGTACGCGCGCAATGCTGTGTGGTGGCGACCAGTTCAGATTATGGGTGGTCGCGGAGCCAGTCTGCATTTACCTGTTGCGCGGCGCGCACCGCGGTCAGGGGCTCTGCTGAGCTTCGTAGTCAAGGTTACCACGGTTCTCCGTCAAGGCTACTCAAAACAATAACGGGAGACCCGCATTATCACACTCTCTCGTGCGACCGGCTGTGGAGAACACGAGTAATCTGCGTACCCAACACGTTCGCAACGGTCCGTATCCAGCACTCTCGCTGTTCTGCTGCGTGCGATAGCTACGGAAATCGGTAAAACTGAAGTCCTTTACGTCCGTGGCAATTCACAACGCAACAGTAGTGTCGACTGAGGCATTTCTTCGTAGCGCGCGCAGATGTTACATCTGCTCTTGTTTTCGCCGTCGTTCTGGCGAGTGATCCAGCAAGCAAGCACTTCATGGCGGCAATGGCGGTTCGGTTGCGCGTCCGACTAGCGAAGAAAAATTCGTAGCTCTTTTTCTGAGTGTTGAATTCGCAAACACATCTAATATTTAGCTCAAACGTTGTTTCGCACTCGCTAGTTGCACCTGGTTGCACAGCAAACTGTGCAAGGGAGTCGCACTTTGCACTACGCAAAACTGCTCCGACAGGTGGCGCTACGTGCCTGCAAAACTTCAGAGTCTGACGTCTAAGGGGCCCTGCAACACCTTTTGAGCATGGTCAAAAAACGCAGCCGACTGGTAGTCGAGGCTCCTGGGAACACACGAGTCAAACATAGCGCGGCCTAGAATTTACAAATAATTCTCAAAGTCAGCTAGAAATAGCTCCCTCTTCTCTCCACAAGTACACACTGCGCTTGCACAGGAGGCGCCTCCAACGCGGCGTCGTTCAGCGCCAACGCGTTCCCTCCCAGACCACACGCGTGGCTGCTTTCGCAAGCATTGTGTCGTTTGCTTGCGTTCCTCTGCAACTGCTGGCTGGTTTTGTGACCGTGGAAGGTTTGAATAAATGTTTCGCAGGAGCAAACACTGATAAAGGGAAGATTCTGTTCCGGGCACGTCCTGTACATAATGTTAAACAACTTGTCTTTGCGGATGGAAGCGCGGTGACAGGTCGGTATGTGTCCCAAACACGCATCAACGCTCCATCGAAGACCATCAAGTTGATAGTAAGCAAGCAATTTTATTCAATGATCTCGTTTTATTTCATTCCGTTTTCTTGTTTTAAAGCTTTCTCGAAACAGATGCGCCATTGAAGCGACCTGCGACTGCAGAGCAGGCATAGCCGGCAAGTGCAAGCACGTTGTGGCAGTGGCCGTGTACCTGTAGAGATTTGAAAGCGAATCAAAAAAGAAGTCATGTTAGATCCAGTCACAACCATAATAAAACAAAAATACTGTCGAGATGTAGAAAACTGATTTGAGCACGACGTTTATTTTGGTTATTTAAAGCTAACAAGAATAACATACGAGCATAAAAAGTGCAAAACAGGCACACCAGTCTTAAAAACAGAAACTGTGAATCGAATACGTCTAGAACGAAATGAATATTCACCGCCGTAAAGCCTAAACAGCGTGCAAAACACGCATAAATGTTACCGCACCTTTCGTAGCGTTCACATGAGTGAGCTGTCCCAGCCTTTTTGTAAGGGCATGGAAAAATCGTTGGGTGGCAGGCTGGTTCCTCCTGTTCACTGGCCTTCGCATTGCCCACAAAATGCCTACGGCAACTTTTGCTATTTTCTGTGGGCTCCCAGATTGTTCCGTCAACGCTGCGCATGAAATTCGAACGAGAATTAAACAATCTCTTCGTGATACCGATTCAGCGTGAAAATAAGTACATCGCAATTTGGAGACCGTGATTAATGGGTGTATCGCAATTAAGGCAGGTCTGAGACACTGTTTCATTCCATGGGCACCTCTCCCGTGGAATAAACGTAACACCCTGCACCGAATACGACGAAAAGTCTTACTTGTCACGCCGAACAAGTTGTATCCAACGTTGGCGTCTCTCCATCTCCCAGTGCGCCTTCGGGAAGCGGTAAAACTTTGTTGCAGGTGAATTGCTGTAGGTGTGACAGCCCACAACACAAAAAACATTGTTGCTGCGACGCTGAGTCATGGAACGACCGCCAATGAAGAAACATTTTGCAAAATTGCGGGAAAACATGGAGGAGCTGGCACGAATGCTGCCACCGGCCGCGGCGTTCCAAAGCTTCTATCACCCCACGGACGCGTTCCCGTCAGCGGAGTTAGAAGCGCAGTGTGCCCATACCCACGTCCATGGCGGTTGGCTGATTTGAGCATCGGAAGCTGCGAAGTTACCGTGGCCGCCGCAAGATATGTGCCCGAATGCGCGCTCACACTTAAAGTAAGGCGTGCGTTCGAGGAAAAAAAAAAAGGAAAAAAAAGCGATCAATATCATGACGCGCGCTGACAAAGGGGCGTATCTTCTTGCCCCTCCCTGCGTAGCTTTCAGCTCGCTCGCTGGCTCGAGAGGTGAGAGAGTTAGCGCTTGAAGCGTGCGCAAAAGCCTGTAACTCCGCTCGTACTTCTAAAAGTTCTGGCGGCGTGTGATTTGAGAAGCGTCATGCACCAATAGTGAGACTATTCCACTCAGAAAAGTGTTGCAGGGCCCCTTTGTCACACCGATCTCTTAGTGCAGCGAATGTTCTTACTGGCCGTGGAAGGCACACTCTTGTAGAGGTGAAAATGCTGGAGGTCCGTGTACTGTGCGATGTCAGTGCACGTTAAAGAACCCCTGATGGTTGAAATTTCCGGAGCCCTTTATTACGGAATCCCTCATAATCATATAGGGATTTTGGCACGTAGAGTGTTCTTACTGGTCTTCTGGATTCAGTGAACTTTTGGAGCAGCTGCCAGCCTTGTGATATCATAGAAATAATATTAGTCTCGCTGTAGCTTCATTTCGTTAAATATAGTGTTTCTTTTAATCAGTACAGATCATTTATAAAAAAATTTGTGACAGTCGCACTCCTGTCGTTATGGCACACGAACTCTATGGCGGAAAAACTTTTCCTTAGCTAAAGTTATACTGACGTGACTAAATAACAGTCATTAATTAATTTTTTCGTTATTCACTTCAGGGCAGTCTTTTATATGAAAAAATTGGGGGACCCTTAAGCTTCGTCTTTAAGAGTTGAACGCGATAGCGATATCCTGTCCCTAGTGCGCACTTCAACCACTTAGTGGATACTTGCTATGCACCCACTACTTGCTATGCACCCAATACGCGCAGTAACGTGTGTGCCGTTTGTAATGGGCGGTCGGCTTTAAACCACGAACGCGTTATGATATTCACGTGTTGTGACGCCCGATGGCAATGTACTCTTGTACTACGCAATATTACTGCGATATTACATGTTGTATTGTGATGTATGTATACAGGACGCGTGTGTTTGTGAAGCAATAGTTATTTTCAGTGCATTTCCAAGCAGAGGAAGTTATTTGCAATGTATTTCCAAGCAGAGGCATGGCTGTGTGGTAGAACACCTGCTTCCCTCGCAGACCGCCTAGGTTCGATCAGCACTCGGACCCGGAAATCTTTATTATTTATTTTATTTGCATCTTTCTCGATTATTAGGTCATGCATGGACAAGATGGGGATTTTTCGTTCACAACCAACGACGCCGGCATTTCTGCGAAACGAGCTCTTCAACGCTATCGCGTTAAACGTTTTAGTGCGTCCCAATTAAGGGCATACACATTTTTTATAAATCTCGAGAGTTGTACATAGTTGGAGATAATCGTCATGGAATTTTAAGGGCGAAATGGAAAGTGATTGCGCTTGGCGCACCGAAAACGTTCTGTTACGTCGCTACACGTGATGAAATTTGAATCACTGTTTGCCGGATCACAGTGTGGACAGGAAAATCGGCAAGCATTCTGAACCAGCTTATTCTTGGGTGCGATGCTAATCTGTTTCATTTCTGAGCTACAAACAGGCTTATTTTGATTGTCTAGGATAAGAAGTGCCGCAGTGGCTGCCCGAGTTTTATGCTTCACAGACAAAAAGAAAGGTTGATATTTCGGTTTTCTTGCGCACAACTTGAAATAAACAGATCAGCACCAAACGCTACACATGCTGGCCCAAGTGAAATGGCTTGCCGCTTTCCACGAAACGGTATTGGCCTCGAGGAGTTACGGAGTCGCCCTCTATCGGGCGCTCCTCGATTGCGTGCTAGGCAGGATACCGCCGCGCGCTCCCCGTAAGATTTGCTGTCGGCGCTGTGCAAAACACCTCGCGGAAGCGCTCCACGACATTTCTGTGCGTACTTTCGAAACGAAATATGTTCTGTACAGTTAAAATAATAATTTTCGACGAAAAGAAAGCACAACATATTTAACAGTCGCTGTCTCTTTGCATAAAAGGGAGAGCAGGCGGTCACCGCGATGAGACCTCTGAACCGGCTTTTTGCGTGAAATGTAGTCAGTCGCTGAGTACACACTATGTGAAACATTTTGTTAGAGTGGACGCCTGTATACCTAAATGGAGCATAACAGAAAGAAGCCTCAAGCCAGTGATCGTACGGGTTCGCGGCGACGGACGGAGCTTTTGCATGTATGAGCGTCTGCATGTATATGTTCGTATACTCATGGTTTCGCTTTCGCTACGAGCGTGTTTTGGCGCCGTGCCGTGAACTTTAGGCCGCAAAATATGAGAATTTGTGAGTACACAAAAACTATTGTTGCGCGGACGCTATCAGAGCAGTTCCAAAAAAATTTTTTTTTTGTTACAACTACGACTTCGGCGCGCCTATGGCATCTTGTGATGTCCCATCCCGACGATTCAACGTTTTTTTTTTCGCTTTTTTTCAGTCAAAATTAATGTGTATTTCAATGTCATTTGACATGTTGCCTCGCACTGCATATAGGTCGGTCTTCTAAGCGAGCAATTGCCGCTGCTCCTGTTATTTCAGTGTGTTCGTTTCGTTCGGTGGTCACACAAAGCGTGAGAAAATGCGATGCCTTTTTAATATGTTGCTTAATTATCGTTTCCATTGCATTCCACTGAACTTGCCGCTCTCTGCCATCAACAAATTCATAGACCAAAGCTTCACCACTTCGAGATTGCTGATGGAAGGAGAAGTGGTCTACGAGGCCATGTAGAAGTATACAGCGCCAAGGAAACGAATGAAAATACAGTAACGTTCGCCGCACTTGTTCTGGAAACGTCGATGTGAACAAGGACCTACCTGAACTTGAAATAGCGGTGAAAGAAAGGCAAGTTATTGCAGCAACCTGCAGCTGCAAAGCAAGGTAACAACAACACGTAAAGAGTGAAATGCAAAATTTTAATGCGCAGCATTATTTGGCGAGTTGCCCAGCAATTAAGGATGTATGTCGAGTCTAACGACAACAGCGCGGCATCTTTTCCACATAAATAAATAAGGCTCCAAAAAAAAGGCATGGGGTTGGATTGGCCCAACTTGAGTTTGAGAGTGGCACAAGTAAATTTCGGCTTTTTAGCACGTAGCGTTTGCGTCATGAGAATGCACGATTGACTGAAAGAATGTTATTGTCAACATAAATGCAGCACATATCAGCCGCAGCATTTGACTAGCTCGCTATGTACATGCACCAGCAAACGTCGCATATATGTTATGAAGGCGAAAACCTTCGATGCCTCATCAAAAGGGAAGATTGACCGTCGACATCCCGCTTCGTCGGCGCCGGCACGAGTAATGCAAAAAAAAAAAAATCGCGGTCACGTGATGACGTCACCATGTCGTCATCATGACGTCACAGATTGCCCAAATTTTTTGATGACGTCATGACATCGCCATGACACCACATAACGTGATGTCACATGATGAAGTGTTCACGCGACATGGTCGCTTTGCACAGCCTCCGTGATCGGTGGGCCGATCACGGAGGCAGTGCAAAACCTCGTTAGGTGCACAAAGTTTTTCGGAGCGGGGCGGGGAAAATCAATACATTGACTGACAAGAAGGAAAAAAAGGCTTTCGCCTTCCGGTCATCTTAGGGGAATGTACTGCAAGGAACCTTCCGAGTGTTTAAATCCAACGTATCTAAACAGTCACTCAACTAACTGCAGCCCATATTGTAGACGCTGAGCACGGGGCCCTTGATCAAGATGTCGCACAGGAACGTTCTGAGATGGTATCGCAGGATGCAAAAGGCACCGCCTTTTCCATACTGCGGTAGATAAGCACCATTAGCCGGCGGGAAGCGCGCGAACGATCGTCTCAGTGCGCATTTTCTGCTACTGAACATCACATCCCCGACGTAGCAGCGAAAGTCGTCGTCGCGCGGGTGTTTTTTGTTGTACACATGACTCGTAGCCGATCGCTGCTTGCCGGTTCTTAGCACCACAACGCACTCTTCACGCAGTTTCTTGTCCCACGGGCACCGGGGCAGGCTTATACCGGACTTCGTTGCGTACGTCCGGCACATGTTCATCGCTTTCGGAGGAGCCACTCCTGTTACAATGGGTTCAGTTGGGTTCAAAATGCGAGAAAACCTCCGTATTCGTACCAACCGTATCTTGAAACTCATTTACAAAGCACGCGGCAGCGCTCCGCAAGCAGCCGACGCGGCCGCCGAGACCACGTGATCCTGCCAAGCACGTCACGCCGACGGTGGCGCCGGCGTTTCCAGTGGTGGCCCTCGAGGCCAATACGGTCCCGATGTGCCTTCATTCAGATTTCGTCACTTCCTTGTCGCTGGTAATTCTGGTTTGACACAACAAGGTGGCCGCATTTCCTGCGTGTCAGGCACGATCAGTTTCGGCATTACCCGTATAATTTAATTGGGAGTATTTCAAATTACGTAAAACTTTTGTAATTTCTAAAAAATGGTATGCCATAAATTGTCATACACCGAAATTTGGCAATATTAACTGCCCTCAAGTCAAGAATTGAAAACTTAATGAATTATTTTTGTTAATTAGTCACAGAAGTGTCATTTTAGCTGTGGCAAAGTATTTCAGCCTCGACGTGGAGTTTGTGTGCAAAAACAACAGAAGCTTTGTTCTCAGAGGATCTACATTGTAAAAATGCCCCCCACCTCCCCGAAGGGAATCGTGAGGAAATGCGAATGCATTTCGCGCGCGCTTCACTCCATTTATATATTGTCACGTGGTCGTGACGTCGACGAAGGCAGCAGTCAGTAGGTTCAAAATGAAACTGTTTATTTGGGCCGAACTTGTGGCCGGTAAACGGAAAGTCAGATTACAGCAATACACACTGGCACTGATCGCGGCGAACAGAGCGTCGGCCGTCGATCAACTGTACATCGTTGGAACGCGCCGGCTTTTATAACGCACGCGTCGAACATTCCAGCCTTATCACTAGTGGTCGTGGAAGCTCTGGAATAATCTTGAGTGTAAGCGTCTTGCGTGCAATCTTAACAGAACGATCTGCTACAAGCGAGAAGCTTCTGGAACAATAAGGCGCGGTCTGCGCCGAGTACTGCTGATAGTCTTTGTGGGCGGAAACCGAATACAGTGAAAGAAACGCGAGTGGCAATGCCCCCCCTCTGAAAAGGCATCGTCCCGATGCTTATAGAACAGAACACATGGGAAAAATACATGCAACAATAAATAACGACAATAAATCAAGAAAGTTGAATAAACAATACGGACAAGCAAGAAAGTCCAATGAAATAAAAGTACAGTCCTTAGGTCCACTACCGCGCGTAAAACGGCTTGAGGCGCACGACATGGACGACTTCAGGTCGCGCACGCCGCCGTTGAGAGTTCGAAATGCCGTCGGGGACAACCTCGTAGTCGAGTGTGCCGAGACGTCGAAGCACCCTATACGGTCCGAAGTATCGTCGCAGAAGTTTTTCACTAAGTCCACGTCGGCGTATCGGTGTCCACACCCAAACGCGGTCGCCGGGCTGGTATTCCACGAAGCGTCGTCGAAGATTGTAGCGGCAGCTGTCAGTCGTCTGCTGATTCTTGATCCGCAAGCGGGCGAGCTGTCGTGCTTCTTCGGCGCGCTGTAGGTAGGCGGTCACGTCGATGTTTTCCTCGTCGGTCACGTTTGGTAACATGGCCTCGAGCGTCGTTACGGGGCTCCGTCCGTAGACCAACTTGTATGGTGTCATCTGCGTCGTTTCTTGCACGGCCGTGTTGTACGCGAAGGTCACGTACGGAAGGATGGCGTCCCACGTCTTGTGTTCGACGTCGACGTACATGGCCAGCATGTCGGCGATGGTCTTATTTAGACGCTCGGTCAGGCCGTTGGTCTGTGGGTGGTACGCGGTGGTCCGGCGGTGACTTGTGTGGCTGTATCCCAAGATCGCCTGGGTTAGGTCAGCCGTAAACGCCGTGCCTCTGTCGGTGATGAGAACCTCTGGGGCGCCGTGTCGAAGGACGATGTTCTCAACGAAGAACTTGGCTACCTCGGCGGCACTGCCTTTGGGCAGGGCTTTTGTTTCGGCGTAGCGGGTGAGGTAGTTGGTGGCTACGACGATCCATTTGTTTCCGCAAGTCGACGTTGGGAACGGCCCCAGGAGGTCCATCCCGATCTGCTGGAACGGTCGCCGAGGAGGCTCGATCGGCTGAAGGAAGCCTGCTGGTCTTGTTGGCGGTGTTTTCCGTCGCTGACAGTCCCGGCACGTCCTTACGTAGCGGGCGACGTCGGCGGCAAGGCGCGGCCAGTAGTACTTTTCCTGTACTCTTGCGATCGTGCGGGAAACACCGAGATGTCCAGCCGTCGGGTCATCGTGTAGGGCCTGGAGGACTTCTGGTCTCATTGCTGACGGGACCACGAGAAGGTGTTTGGCTCGAAGGGGCGAGAAGTTCTTCTTTAGGAGGACTCCGTTTCGCAGGAAGAACGACGCCAGTCCTCTCTTGAATACCTTCGGAACAGTGGCGCTCTTGCCCTCGAGGTATTCGATAAGGCTCCTGAGTTCCGGGTCCGTTCGCTGTCGCTCGGCGAAGTCGTCGGCACTTATGGTTCCCAGGAAGCCGTCATCATCCTGGTCGTCCAGCGGCGGTGGGTCGACGGGGGGCAGGAGACAGGCAGTCGGCGTCAGAGTGTTTTCTTCCGGACTTGTAAACGATGGTAATGTCGAATTCTTGAAGTCTCAGGCTCCACCGTGCGAGGCGACCAGAAGGGTCTTTCAAGTTAGCTAGCCAACACAAGGCGTGGTGTTCACTCACAACTTTGAAGGGCCTGCCGTAAAGGTAGGGGCGAAACTTTGATGTAGCCCAGAAGATGGCAAGGCACTCCTTTTCTGTTGTGGAGTAGTTGGCCTCTGCCTTTGATAGCGACCGGCTAGCATAACTGATAACCCTTTGCAGTCCGTCCGTCCTCTGCACAAGGACGGCGCCGAGTCCTACGCTGCTCGCGTCGGTGTGTACTTCTGTTTCGGCGTATTCGTCGAAATGCGCAAGTAACGGAGACGTTTGCAGGCGTCGTTTTAGTTCCTGAAATGCTTCCTCCTGCGGCGTTTCCCCACTTGAACTCGACGTCGGTCCTGGTGAGGTTAGTGAGAGGCTCGGCGATGCGGGCGAAGTTTTTAACGAACCGCCTGTAAAATAGGCACACAAGCCGAGAAATCGACGCACGGCCTTCTTGTCGGTGGGTGGCGGGAAAGCAGCGATGGCGGTTGTCTTTTGCGGGTCGGGGCGTACTCCGGATTTGCTTATCACGTGGCCCAAGAACAAAAGTTCTTCGTACGCGAAGCGGCACTTCTCTGGCTTGAGAGTGAGTCCGGAGGTCTTGATTGCTTGAAGTACAGCTTCAAGGCGCCGCAGGTGTTCGTCGAAGTTCGAGGAAAACACAACGACGTCGTCCAAGTACACAAGGCAAGTCTGCCACTTCAAGCCGGCCAGTACAGTATCCATAACGCGCTGGAAGGTCGCGGGGGCCGAGCAAAGACCAAAAGGCATGACCTTAAACTCGAACAGGCCGTCTGGTGTTATAAAGGCAGTCTTTTCTCGGTCTCTCTCGTCGACTTCGATTTGCCAGTAGCCCGTCTTCAGGTCCATCGACGAAAAGTACTTCGCGTTGTGGAGTCGATCCAGGGCGTCGTCTATCCGTGGAAGGGGGGTACACGTCCTTCTTCGTGATCTTGTTCAGGCGACGATAGTCGACGCAGAAACGTAGCGTCCCGTCCTTCTTCTTCACCAACACCACGGGAGACGCCCAGGGACTCTTGGACGGCTGGATTATGTCGTCGCGTAGCATTTCGTCGACTTGCTTCTTTACGGCTTCGCGTTCTCGCGTCGAAATTCGATACGGGCTCTGACGAACTGGTCGGGCACTTTCTTCAGTTATGATACGATGTTTGGCGACTGGGGTCTGTCGAATTGTTGACGACGATGAGAAGCAGTCCTTGAATTGCAGGAGCAGATTTTTGAGCTGGTCTTGCTTCTGCTTTGGGAGGCTGGGGTTGACGTCGAATTCTGTTTCGGGACCTCGATTCGTCGAATAATGTTCGGCAGTATCGGAGAGGGCGAAAGCATTGCTGGTGTCCACGAATTTCTCGATGTAAGCGACTGTCGTACCAATGTTGAGGTGCCTATATTCGTGGCTGAAGTTTGTAAGCAGTACCTTTGCTTTGCCGTCGCGCAACTCGGCGATGCCTCTTGCGACGCAAATCTGACGGTTCACAAGCAGGTGCTGATCGCCCTCGACGACGCCTTCAAGGTTAGCGGGTATTTCGGTGCCGACGGAAATGACGACGCTGGAAAGAGGCGGAACGGTGACCTGCTCTTCTATTACATTCAAGGGATGATTCTCCGGCGACGTGTGGGGCGGCAACGCTTTATCTGAAGTCAGTGTTATCGACTCAGACCTCAGGTCGATGACGGCGCCGTGTTGACTTAGGAAGTCCATCCCCAGTATCAGATCCCTGGAGCAGTGCTGCAGAATTAGAAAGCTGGCGGGATAAGTCCGGTTATTGATGGTCACTCTTGCGGTACAGACACCGGCCGGCGTTATTAGATGACCCCCAGCGGTCCTAATTTCAGGGCCTTGCCAAGCAGTCTTTACTTTCTTCAACTTCGTCGCGAAAGACCCACTGACGACGGAATAGTCGGCTCCAGTGTCGACGAGAGCGGTGACGTTGTGCCCGTCGAATATTACGTCGAGGTCGCTGGTTCGTCGTCGTGCGTTGCGGTTGGGTCGCGGCGTCGGATCACGGCTGCGTCGAAATGTTGTGGTGCTTCCATGCTGCGTCGTCAGGTTTTCTTCGGTCCGCGAGGTTTCATCGGTAGGGCTTCGTCTGCTTCGCGTCGTGTTGCGCAGGTCTCGTCGCGTTGTCGTCGTCGGCGGCCGCGGAGGATCTTCGGCATTTCGTCGGACAGCAACCGCACCTCCATCGGTTGCTGCCCTTAGTTTCCCGGGTACGGGCTAGGTGACCGGCCCCGATTTGGGCCAGTGTACTGCCGGCGGTGCGGTGACATGTAGCGGCCGGGCGACGGTGAGCGGGAAGGCCGTCGGGGCGTCCACTGAGCTCCTGCGAGGTAGTCGGCGATGTCTTGCGGTCGTTCACCCCACTGTGGACGAGGCGCATCGACGGCGAAACCGCGTAGGCCCATCTGGCGGTACTGGCAACGGCGGTAGGTGTGGCCAGCTTCTCCGCAGTGGTAGCACAGGGGGCGGTGGTCAGGGGCGCGCCAAACGTCGGTCTTCCTCGGAGCGGAACGCTGGCCGGTGGGTGGGCGGTATGGCGTCGGTGGCGGTGGCGGCAAAGTCTGGCGGCGGAACTGCGGTGGTGCGAAGTCTTCACGTGGGCGCGGCGGGGGGAGCGTTACGACGAGCTGCGGCAGCGTAGCTCATCGCTTGTGGCTCACGCTGCGCTGGTTCAGCTGCTCCAAGAACTTGCCGGATTTCCTGGCGCACGACGTCGGTGATCGGCCCCACCTCAGGCTGCGAAGTTGGCAACAATTTGCGCAGCTCCTCCCGAACGATTGCTCTGATGGTGTCGCGCAGGTCGTCGGTATATAGCGCTTGAACTTCCCCGTAGGTCGTCGAGGGAATGCGGCGGTTGTACTGGCTAGTACGCATCTCCAGCGCCTTCTCGACCGTCGTGGCCTCCGAGACAAATTCCGTGACAGTCTTTGGCGGGTTGCGTACAAGGCCGGCAAACAGGTCTTGCCTAACCCCCCCGCATCAAGAAGCGAACCTTCTTTTCCTCGGACATGGAGGGGTCAGCGTGGCGGAAGAGCCGGGTCATTTCCTCCGCGAATATAGTGACGCTTTCGTTAGGAAGTTGCACCCGTGTCTCCAGCAAGGTTGCAGCCCTTTCCTTTCTGACGACACTCGTGAACGTTTCCAAAAATGTGCTGCGAAAAATGTCCCAGGTTCGAAGAGTGGACTCGCGATTCTCGAACCAGGTCCTAGCTGCGTCGTCTAAGTAAAAGTATACGTGGCGCAGCTTGTCGTCGGCGTCCCAGTTGTTGAATGTTGAGACCCTTTCGAATGTCTCAAGCCACGTTTCGGGGTCTTCACTTGGAGATCCGTGAAACGTCGGCGGCTCTCTGGGTGGCTGCATCACGATTGCCGCGGGGGGGCACTGCGGTCGTCATCGTGCTCGTTGTCTTCGTCGCCGTGGTCCGGATCTTGTCGGGTAGGGGTCCGTATTCTGGTGGGAGACCTTGCTGCCTGCGGCTGGCTCGCTGCTCAGCGTCCACGTCGGTGTCCCCTTGGCGCTGTGGGCTTGGCTCACGGTTGGAGGGGGGCGTTCGGTACATGGACCGGGAAGCACCTCCACCAGATGTCACGTGGTCGTGACGTCGACGAAGGCAGCAGTCAGTAGGTTCAAAATGAAACTGTTTATTTGGGCCGAACTTGTGGCCGGTAAACGGAAAGTCAGATTACAGCAATACACACTGGCACTGATAGCGGCGAACAGAGCGTCGGCCGTCGATCAACTGTACATCGTTGGAACGCGCCGGCTTTTATAACGCACGCGTCGAACATTCCAGCCTTATCACTAGTCGTCGCGGAAGCTCTGGAATAATCTTGAGTGTAAGCGTCTTGCGTGCAATCTTAACAGAACGATCTACTACAAGCGAGAAGCTTCTGGAACAATAAGGCGCGGTCTGCGCCGAGTACTGCTGATAGTCTTGCTGATAGGGAGAGGGAGTGAGAGCGATAGGGAGAGGGAGTGAGAGCGAAGAGATAACACCTGCCGGCGCGCGGACGCCGCCGCCGGATGCCTGACATAGCCCGACTAAGAAATGCATTCGCATTTAAAAAAAATACACCCTGTATTGCTTCATGTTGGCTGTTGCTATATTGGTTATCTGCTTCCGAGTCACTTCTCTTTGCAATATTTGTCACTGCTTGGCGAGCCCCAGCATGCACGCTTACTCATTCGTTTAGGATCGTTAAATATACCACCTATTTTAACATTGCTGCCTAAGTGCAACAGCTTTTACATGATGTTTCAGTAGGAGTACTTCACATGGCACTGGCGCTATTTCGTTGTCGTTTTTCATTTACATACTTTTTCTCAAGACACGTCTTCCTTCACTATTGGGGCCGTGTATATCTCGTGTGATGCCAATATCTGGCGCTGCATTTCAATGCTAATGCTTTAATGTCATGCCTTCTTTTAATAACAGATTTTTTTTTCAACATTGTCACTATTGGTGGCAAGCTGTTCTAGGCAACCTTTTTTCTTCCTGCAGTAGGTCTCGCTCAACTTTTTTCGTTATATAACTTGTTAAAGGGACAGCAAGGTGAAACAAAGAATGAGTTTAGATTGATAAACTGTACTCTGAGAACCCTAATGTCATTAATTTTAGCATCACAGGTCTACTAACAAATGTGAAAATCAAGGTAGAAGTTTCATTGTGAAAGTTCATGCCGAAATCTCCACGCGGAACGTCACGAATTCCAAAGTGTCTTTTTTTCTTATTTTCGCGTAACTGCTCAACGAAACGTCCTGAAACTTGGTATCTTTAGTCTATGGCCCCCCTCAGAGGACAACGCACTTAATTTTTACTGACTAGAAACAACCTAGGACCTAGTAGACGCCGTCAAAATCTATGACGTCACGCTGTTTGGTGCGGGAAAATCAAGGAGGCGTGGCCACCCGCATTTTCTCGCTTCCAAAGCATCTTCTCGCGGAAAGCTTGGTCATTTTGGAATTGTGAAAGAGTTGTTCACTAGTTTGAGACAATTCATTTTTTTTCTTTAGTGCCCCTTTAATGTACTAACCTGCTAAAGCTATGCGTACTTGTATACCAGATGCTACTCCTATGCATTCTGTCCGGTCACGTCAGTACAGAGAGGCACTTTTGTTCAGTTTTGTACTCACTTATGCATCCTTTTCTTTAGCATCAAGTTTTATTAACATGGCTGTTATCACAAATATTGTGTGAATAAAGATAGCTTTATTTTAAGAACCGTTTTCGTTTTGTAAATTTTCTGTAGAAGTCAGAGAGACCATTATAAATCAGTGGTCGCACTCATTGGAAAGAAGCCAAGTTATGCCAGCAAATTTGTGCCTTTATATCTCGTAAAGGTGCCTATTTAGGGGGTAAATGTTGTTTGCAGGCAACTATCAGCCACCACCATTTGCTGAAAAGCGTTAGATGCTGCTGCTAGAAAAACGTTAGATGCTACTACCTTTTGCAAGTGATAGCGTTCAGGGGGGAATAAACTGTGCACGAATAACTCCAAACATTTTTTGTACCTTTAACTTTACACGACAACTGCAGATCAGTAAAGATGTGCCCACTGACTCCTGAAATCTTACATTAGCAGCTCATGCGAGTATGTATATGTAGATTGCATTATTTGCAAATGCAAGGTCTGAGAACTCTGTGCGTACATGATTTACTAGTTGAAGCTTCCAGGGGAAGGCAACGTAGAGCAGCTAACGCACCTCCACAGTACGTCATATATGCGTGGAGGTCACGTAAATCTGACATCCCTTCCTGGTAGAGGATGCTGATAGCATGTTTGAAATGGCGACATGTTCAACATGATTCGGCCGGTCGTTTGTGGCAACGTTAGTTCTTAGTAAAACGGATAAGAATCTCTGATGGATCCACCAAGAAACTCTCTTGGATGTTGAGTGATACATGTGGTTTGCTGAGGCATGTAAAGGTTCCTGTTCGCAAACTGTTTCCTATCTTTCTCACGAATGTTGAAGTCAAGGACACATATAAAAAAAATAAAGATTGCCACCACTACCTCCGCCCCTTAAACACTTAGAACCCTCCCACCCCCCCCTTCATTTAAATTCCTGGGGAAACCCAGCCCCCTAGTTTTGAGAGTGGTCACTGTGGGCAGCACACTGGTAAATCAACGGCTAAGGCGAGGTGTTCTTTCAACACAGCTGTGGCATTATTAGATAGTGGAAGTTTGTAGTGTATTCCCTGCTTCCGCAGTGAAGATTGTCCTCCGTGCCCCAGCACGGGGGGTTACATTTTGGGAACAAATATCAGCGCGCACACAACAGACAATGACAGAAAACGCGGGAAGCCTCTCACATCAACTTACTGCGTAAGTCAGACATAACTGACAAGGAATGCATCTCTTTCGAGTGCTACATCACTTTTTGCTTTTCTGCTGGATGTTGTGCATATCTCTCCCGCAAATTACTGCCATGATGTCTGTAAAAATGTTTGTTTTATCTCGCACATGCGCTCTTGAGCTAGCCTGGGTTTATGTATATATATGTGTGTACTTCCTTTAACCAATAAACTGAGTTGGGAATTCGCGTCCGTCGGGGCGGAGCAGTGGTTACAGTGCTCGGCTGCTGACCCGAAGGTCACGGGTTCGATCCCCGCCGTGGCGGTCACATTTCGATGGAGGCAAAATGGTAGTGGCCCGTGTACTGTGCGATGTCAGTGCACGTTAAAGAACCCCAGATGGTCGAAATTTCCGGAGCCCTCCACTACGGCGTCTCTCATAATCATATCATGGTTTTCGGGCGTAAAACCACAGATATTATTATTATTAGTTGCGAGTTCGCGCCCATTTGTCTTCTGTCCTTGTGTGCGCGCGGAATTCTTCCCAAAATGTGTTGATACCAACTCGCCCTGCAGCTCTCTATACCTTTACAGTGCAGTGCGTTCTCTGCGGGTTGAGCTGCCTATGCAACACTTCCACGCGTCGCGCTCTTGCTATACGTAGGAGGCTGAGCGGCGGCTCTATTCCGTCATGTTTTCATTTTGTTCTACCTGACGTCAGTTTACATCACCGGCGACGCAAACGCGGGCGGGAACCAGCACAATATGTGAATATGTCAATCACTAAGAAATCCATTTTTTTTTCCACAGCAAGGCGCATGCTGTATCTTCTTGGCTGCTGTGAGTCGATGAACGCGCGTTAGTTGCGTGTATAATAGTTTGGCCGAGCTAAGGCAGAACACCGGGGGGATTTGGGCTCCTGCGTCTCCGATAAATCTGCTTTGCCTTGCTTGTGACACTGTGGCTTGCATCAAGGCGATAAAAAATACGCATATTCAGGTAAGAAGGGTTAACAGCGCACGCTCTGTCAATAATGTTATATGCTTAACCTGAGAATACTTATTACACGCAATGAAGTGCACTCTCGCCAGCTGCCACGACTAGCCGCTGTCGGCGGTAAGCCATCTCCTTCACCGTTCGCATCGGTGGGAAGATATTCCAAGAAAAAAAAAATCCAGCAGATCCCACGCCCTGTGGGAATCAATGTAACGTGAAGCAGTGAGCAAGGAGCTACACACATCGCATTGTTTGTCTTTGATGAAGCAAATGAAGGCATTGGTGCCATGACATGCAGTTCACAATCACATGTTTGTCGTGTAAGCATGCACGTACAATATGGTATATACCATGCAAGTGAAACGTATATTCTGGCATATACAATGCATGGCCTGTCATTTCTGTTAGTCACGCACTCGTGTCATGTCATAACAATTTTCGTATATATCTATAGTGAATGAAACGGCCGCGAATACACCATGAGCGTGGCACCGTGAGTGCACCATGAGCGTAAATTATCCCTTACATGACGTGTCATCGGGAAGATTTTCTGCCGTGTCCACCTCCGGACGCCTGCTGGGGCGGGGTGAGAGCCTCTCGATCACTTGCCGAGTCCTCGGTCGCGGGTCGTGATTTTTATGTTACAACGTGCATTCACGTTCGTCATACACTCATGTTGCGCAATACCAATTTCAGTATATATTAAACAGGCGAAACGGCCGCGAGCGCACCATTAGCGTGGCGGGTCATGCATGTCATAACTGTGGGTACGACCCAGAAGATTTCGAGCAAAGATTAACAGCTAATGGCTGATAAACAGCTGAAGACGACAGCAGCTGCGATAAGACCCCGAAGTGATGGAAGGCCTACGCCAACGACGTGCCCGTAGATCGGTGCGACGCTCGGTTTCAGCGCGAGTTGCTGTCTCGGGATTTAGGACATCCGTGTCGTGTCTGTGACTGTCTGGTTTGTCTAGAACCTCTCCGCGCTGAGAATCAACTTAGAAACCACCTACTATCACGTAGCTAAAGCCTATGAACGACTTAGAAGCAACAGAGATACAACCCGCATCAACTAGCTAAGTCCTAGAAACAACCTAGAAGCAACCGAATTAGTCTCGAGCATCGTCCACTTTCAAGGCTTAGCGCAAGCTTCGCCAAGTTTTCTTTTTTTATGGAATTTATATCAACCAGATCTCAATCATTCATAACAAAGCTAAGTCTATGCAGATGACTCCACTTTGTATTTTGTGGGAAGGTTAGTTATAGACTAACAAGAGAGAGAGAGAGAGAGAAGGAATACAGGAAAGGTAGGGAAGTTAACTAGACTCCCAGACAACACAAATACAACCTCAGGACGTCCTCAGTATGCCTCCTTGCGGACATTATGAGGACCTCAGAATGTCCTCTTATGGTACTAGAATGGCACTGATCCAGTTCTCTTGTCCGTACTCATAACAACCTCAGCACGTCCTCAAAACAACACTTCAGGACTTTTTCAGTATGTATTCCGAACAACCATTGTGCGGCCGGTTCGGTACTGTAGTCTGTGATATTATTTTGTACTACTATTTAGGATTTATTTATTTTAATGGTATATACATACAAATAAGGAAAAACACCTCTGTGAGGTCTCGTGTTTTTATACTGTTTCAAGCAACAGAGCATATGACAGTGCTCGACTGTGACAGTAAAACAAACAAAGCTTGTTGACTGACTCATTTATTTTAACAGTAATTAGTCACAAATGGTTATAAGCACAGCCTTGTCAGGCACTCGAGTCCGAGTATAGTCTGAAAAAAAGAAAGGCAATATTAAGGCGGTCAACACAACTTAACCGCCCATGTTTGTAATGTTCCTCGAAAGTTTGACGCAGTGTCCTCGTCACCACGTGTATTGTGCCCAATGCACTCATTAGTGTTAGAGGCCCCGCAGTGACAGCCTACCAGTGCACTCGACTCGGGCATCGAGTTGACTTTCCCGAGGTCGCATCCTGTGTCAGATGCAGACGTCGATTCCTTCAGGCTGGGATTAGGCTGCTTCGAAGCATAATTCACCGCGATCGGCTGGTGTTTCAGCTACTGCTTCGAAGCACAATTCACCGGGATCTGTCGGTGCCGATACATCCTCTGGAGCATCACTGAGAACTTTGAGCAACCCGGTGCACCCATCAACCCGGCAATTGACGTCCCATCGTCGTCTACGATTTACACTGTCACACATATCTCACTTTTAACTATACGCACAAACAACAAAAGAGATGCGGTTTGCACACAAACCTTCAATGCAACATCCCATCTTGACATTCAGTTGGCTTGGAATGGCTTGACTACTTGACTATCCAGAACGGCACCGCATGGTGAATGTTGCCAGTGGCTAGTTTCTTATTACGCGCTACAGCGGCGTATATTGACTAATGAATTTAAGGCTGCGATTTCTGAGAACACAATATTTCAAATGAACATTTCGCAATACAAGTTTCGATACCCGACTGATTACGTGTGTTTCATTAAGTGAAACGCGTAATTTGAAAGTTTTCAACTAAAAGAGAAGCAACGAGGCGAAAATATGCAATAACTGTATGAAAAGGACTCGAGGAATTATATCTGAACGCTCAGTGCATTGCTTTCGTCATCCCCAAAAGGTCCTTAAAAAGACCTTTTCAGGACAAACTGTTGTCCTCAAAAAGCACTCGAAAAGACGTTTCCGGGTCAAACCAGCTCGTGTCGTCCTCAGTAAGCACCAAGGTCGTCGAGAAATGTGCGAGGACGACTGTACCATTTGAGGACGACCTCAGGACATCGAGTGTTCACTGGGCTACGTCCAGTTTGCTACCCTACGCGTCGGAAGAGGGGAATAAGGGAGCAAAAGAGAGAGAGAAAGACCGAAGGAGATGCACATTGCACACCCCACACACAGTGCAGGAGCTAATCAGTCCCTAGGCGGTATAAATTATGTTCACCAAAACCATTTCAAGCGTTTAATAATAAAACGAGCGCAATATTATTTCGACGCAGAAAGAACACTTGTGGGAACCATTTAGCTAAATTACGTAGAGAAAGAACTGGTATCATTATGAACACGCTTGGAATATACGCTTATAATCTACATCTTGAAGAAAAATTTCTATGATTTCTTGTTGCGCTGCAGATAACGAGACCAGGACGATACATGGACTGCAGGACAGATGGTGCTCAAACTCGCAGCGCTACAAGAAATCATGAACCACCACCAACTAGCCCAATTCATCATTCTGCGAAAAGAAAAATTCCTGCAGATCTCACCCATTGTGGGAATATATTTCATGCGAAGCATTCAGCGAGTAGCTGCGTGTGCCGCATGTTATGGCGTTGAGACAAGCATTACGAGGAGCATCGACGTGGCTATCCGAATTTAGTAGTTGTGTGCATATTGCCAGGCGCGTCAATGATACTGGCGTGTGAAATGTAGCATATGGTGCGACGTAACGTCGGCACTTACGTTACAACGCAGACGTCACTTTTATTGCGATAGCAATTATGTGGACACTCTCGGCAGATTTTCGCCGTTGCCGTCATGTACCGAATATGCATATGTATGATTGTATATAAAAAAGGCACAAAGAAAAATAAATCAGAAGAAAAGATTCCGAAAGCATCCGACCGGGGATACGAACCAGCGACCCCTCGGTCCGCAGCACGCTGCGTTAGACAACTAAACCATGAGCCTTACATGTGCCGGTGTAATAACGGAGAGCTATTTATATACACCATTCACCACTGGCAGTACGCAGATATCAGAGGAGGTTGAGTGTGTTTTCTGTCACGCAACGCTCCTATATTTACTTTCAGCTTGAAAACTGCCCTTGACACGAAAAAGTGGCCCCTTTCTGTACCCACTGAGACCGCTAATATAAGAAAGAGAAGAGAAGCTATCGGGATGTGACGTAAGCAGAAGGTCAAGAACGTTGCTTGAATGATCAGTTGTGCGCGTAGGATAAGTGACAAGCTGTGACAGACCGATTACCTGCGTTTTGGCAGGCGGATCACTTGGACCAGTCAATGGAAGGAAAATTGATATCGCCAAAAAGAAAGATGGGAGTATTACGATTAGCAAGCGTTACCTTGTGTAATACGTCATGGAAATCGGATGCAAAGGAACTATCAGAACTGGATGAACGGTAACAAACGCCAATGAGCACGCGCGGCGTGGTTGCGGACCCACAACATTTCTAAAGGAGTTTGCACGCTTACAAGGGAACATTGTAATTGACGATTAGTAGCTATTAGTACACCGCCACCGTGAGTGCTGTCCCTATCTTTGATGGAAGATATCGAACTCAGGTAGGTTGGGAAAAAGCTCATCATTTGACACCAAAAAATTCAGCCAAGTTTCGGTACGACGTTACAGGAAGAGGAAGAATCGAGGCTGCTTATGGCGTCACGTTTCGGTGTGAGGCTACGAATATTACTGGAAAGAATTGATACATCATGTTTAGGATGCTTGACTAGATTGCAGACTTTCTTTGTTAATTGCTAACGTTTGTGTTCGACAACAGTCTGAGTAGGATGATCAAATACGTAAGTTTTGTTACCGCAGATAAGTTTATCGTAGCGCAGTTTGATGGGCACGTTTTGAGCTTTACCGAATTCAACCAAGCGCGGGCCAAGCGCGTGTGCGGAGGAAAATCTTCACTTACACCATAGGCTGTGCCTTTCAGCTTGCCGCCTTCAGAAAGAATGTGGTGTTTGTCCTTGAAATGGGCAAACTTGAAAATGACTGGTCGATTCTTTCCGTGTTTAAAAGCGCCAAGCCTGTGAGCTATTTCGATGTCGCGTGTTTAAATAGCGATTTCAAGATTTTTTTCGCAATGCTGGATGGCGAATTCCTCGGAATCGCGCCATGTCTCGGTTCGTTTGTCTGCGAGGCCACAGAATACCAGGTTGCATCGGCGAGATCTACATTCCATATCTTCAACGCGAGCAGTCAGCTGAGACACCTGAGCACTGCAGTTGTTCGCGACTGTTTCTATATTTTCAAGCTGCAGATTGATACTTTGAATTGACTTGAGGTCGTATTCAATCTTGTCGAGCCTGTTATTGATGTCATTCAACTTTTGTTCGTTTTCGGACAGCGTTTCCCTAATAGAATTTAGTTTAGGAGAACTTTTTGTTGGGCAAATTGGTACACGTTCATAATTTAGTTGCTCGATCATAGCTGACTGCCCACTGAACATTTCAAGTCGCCCGACGCCTCAGTAGCGGGGCCGGGATTAGTTTCGACATCACCGGCTAACAAGACCACTCTCATTAGCATGCATGTGCAGTATCACAAACGATCGCCGTGGGCTCGGCAGCCCGAACAATGCACGAGTACATTTAGCATAAAGGCAATGTTGATTCTTTACGAAGAAACGAAGCCAATTACTTAACGTGCCGCCGGGCCCACTGATCGCGGCGATGGTTTCACCAGGCTTTATAGACTTTTCCATGGGAAAGGGTAAGATGCTGGTTGCAGATAGCACGTCGTAAGTCCGATCCATGCGCCGGCAGCACGACCAAAGATGATCCTGCTTCGCCGACGATTCTGCGCAGACTGCTTGTGCAGGCATGCAGTCATCACGGCCGTCCCGGTAGAAGTCACTGTTCAGCGTGTCCGGGGGGCGGAACGCCGGCATCCTGAACGACACTGACGGACTGCCTCTCGATCCGAACCGGGAAAGGCTGCCAGGAAAACACGACGGGCTGCATTACGAAGAAACGAAGCCAGTTAGGGCGGCCCATTCTTATTTTAAGGTATGTTGCCTCCTTGTTGGAAAACTTTTTAGATTATGATTCTAAACTGATTGCTTTGTGTTTGCCATAAGAAAGGCTGTTTAAAAAGACCCTTCAATTATTTTAGACCAAAAAATTGAAATCTGATCACCATTTAATTACTGAAATTACCCAAAATATGACCATCACGCAAATGGTCATAAGTCATGATCTTTTGATACTAAACAAAAATGGCTTGGCAGCAGTATAGCTATATATACAGGCTGTGCAATGAACTAGAATGTTTGCACTATCTACTAAATTAGGTTTTTTATAGCCGAAAAACCAAAAATTTCATAATTTCAGGCGGTCGCATTTCAGTCGAAGTATTATAACATTAAAACTTGTGCATGTATTTCAATTATCCTAGTTCATTGCACAGAATAGTGTTCAAGAAATAAGCATGGCAAGTTTCAAAGAAATGTATTGGTTTATTCTTAAGTTACGACCTTTGGCGCAACAGAAAACAAATGAAAATGGAGTTTAGAGAAAATCAACAACAAAGTTTTCGAAACGTGCTATACACATCATTAGATAGTCGCGGAAGGCTAAAAACCGCCAGGCTCGTAGCTGGGTCCCTCCTTAGCTGCTACGAGTTCCCTGTGAGAACGTTCAGCGGCTCGTTGTTTTTTCGGGCTTGTTTTTGGTCGCCCGTTGACTGGCGTTTGGCGCTCCTCAAGCGTGTTCGATCCCTGCTGAGGCAAGCTACTGTGGTGTAGAAGCCAGGGTCGACACCAGCCTGCCTTAAAGGGGTGGTGCCACCAAATTTGTGACTAGCGCGTTCTTTGCTGCAAGCGTTTCTTATAGCTCTAGGAAGCACGATACACGCACCAAGATTCATGTATTCTCGCTAAATAATTTAATATCACCTTATTTATGTGGACAACTTTCGGTTTCGGTTTCTGGGCGCCGAGTTGGGCGGTGACGTAGAAATGTAGGAGGCTTGGTCACGTGACCACACAAGGCTGTGACGCACGTCGTGCTGAGTACCGTCTGCTCTCGCACACACGTGCCCCCCAAGCACCAGCAAAACAAACGCGCCGACAGGTGCGATGGCTAGGAACCGATGCTTTGCCTTTACGGTACGTTGCGGAGTCGGCGGAGCTTGCGGGGGCCACTCACGTCACTACAGATCTGGTGTGACGTCACTACAACTTTTGTTGTCCTTCCTATAGAGCTACGTCAGTTTTGATGCGCTAGCGATGGGCATCGATCCGGAGAATGAGCATTTAGGTACACTTTGGAAGTGAATTAAAATATATTCTAAACGTTTGCTGTGTCCGACCCTTCATGTGCGGTGTCCTTGCATACAGAGGAAACCCATAACAGGCTTGTTACAGCCTCAAAATTTGATGGACACCACCCCTTTAAGACGCCTAGCGTGCCACTATTTCTATTGTTGAAGTGACATACACAGTCATATAGGCCAAACAAAACAGTGCGCAGGCCTACATAGACATCTTTCGGGACGCGCTGCCAGAGCATCCCATTGAAGCACTCGTTCGCGTTTAGCGTTTTTCCGTGAAGACATTAGGGGCTTTTAGCTTGTACGTATACTTTTTAACGTTACCGTGTTACCGGAATACCGGATTGCGTTTACCGTTTTACCGGAACGCATGTTTTAGAAAAGTTTAAGCACACCATACGTAAACGTTTGCGTACTTACGTAAACGTATACCTTTACGTTTGCGCAAACCACCAAATTGCGATGATAACTGCATTTAAACTATATTTAATTTAGATAAGATTGAATCACTACTGCGGCAAAATCATCAAAAAGGTTTTTTTTAGCTTGTAAGGTATCCCAATGTACACGAAGGAGTATAATACCCCTGTCACACGTGGCAACTTAAGTGCACTTTCAGCGAGTGCACTTGCGCTCACAAACTGTCACTTTGGTGGTTCGCTGCTACACGAGAAAGCGAAGTGTACTTTGGAAATGATGACAATGGCAATTGGCGGATTAGTAACGCAACATATATTTGTTACGTTTGCGCCCGTGTCACAGCGACGGACCAATTTGTCTTCGTGGAAGTAGCACCAGTGGCTCACGCCATCGCAACTGACTAGAGAACGAGTGACCTACACATGTGCAAGTGTGCAAGGAAGTAAACAACGCGACGGACGCGGCCATTACACCGCATGTGCTCGCGCATCCCCCCTAGCGGACGTGGCCGCAAACTGCCCGAGGGCGAGACTAGCGAGGTTTTTCGTTGTAGTATGACTTGTTTTAATACATATCAGTATTCCTGATAACTAAAATAATGGTTTAAAAATACTATCAGCGCCGCTTTATGCAATAGCGTATTTATGTGCAAGCCACTGCGACCGAGGCTACACACTCCGTCGCAGCGAAGTGAGGTTTGCGAACACACTTGCCCGCAAGTGTACTTTGCAGCGAGTGACACTAAACTTTCTCGTGTGACAGCGTGCAAATGACACTCGCGGTGAAGGGCACTCGCTCAAAGTGTACTTACGTTGCCACGTGTGACAGGGGTATAAAACGTATAAAATACCAGGTTACCGGACGATGGTGTCGACATCTTGTGACGAATTGTGCAACCACAGTCATGGACACGTTTGTTTTCGCCGAGTGTCTTGAGGGAAGAAATGATTAAAAAGGCAACTCATTCGTAGTTATGCCACTGCAAGGCATTCACATCAGAAGTAGAATGCACGATGTTTCTGCAATACCAATTCTGTGCTTGCCTGGTTCATATTAGCCCCGCTAGATGGCGCCACCTATCCAGCATGTGGGGCATGTCAGGGGTTTTAGGCCTCTCACGTTTACTGCTTCGGCTTGCTAGGTCACTAGCTTCGGCAATCCTGCTGAAACAATTAAGGTGATCGTTCGCACTTCGGCTTATTTAGACTCGGCATCGGCGGCTGGAGTCTCCTCAAAGCGGATATCGCGAGTAGCCACGAACGAAGGTGGATTTGTGAGATAGGGCCGAAAACGTAAAGCCTATCCGGCAAGTAGTTTACGTTCCGTAAAAAGTCTACGTTCCGTAAAGAAACGCGCATGCGCAGATTCCTTCCGGTATCCGGTAACACGGTAACGTAAAGATGTATACGTACAAGCTAAAAGCCCCTATTTCTTCAAAAGTTCTTCTGGACACATGTCTGCATACACCGGCTTCACTTTGTTGAGTATGTCATTCGAAAAGCCTCCCTTATGCTATTAATGTCCTGTGCCTAAAGCTTTTACTCGGTTGTAGGCACACAAGCTTTTCACTCCTAAAGGACACAGGCCGTGCCTAGGAGTTGCGTCAGTTGAACTGCAATGAAACTGACTTGCTAGTGTGGCCTGCTTCATTGCTTGGAGGTTGCCCACATTGGCCCTGATTGCAATGCCATAATAGTTTTGCAATCGATCGATCATGACATCCGTCAACTTCCCTTTACCTCCTAATCCATGAGTAGTCTTTTTCAATTTTCTCAGTCGGCATCCCACGCGCTTTTGAACGCGCCCAATGCACTCAAGTTTGCGCACAAATTAAGTTCCATACACATCTTTGACAGCTTCATGGGTTTTTCGAGTCGCCGTCTCCATAAAAATCAGTGTACTTCAAATCGCGCGTCAGTTTCAGTTTCGGGGAGGTCTGCCGGCAGTTGTAAAAAACAACGTAACTTTTGAACCAAACAAGATAAAGACGTAATTATTGCGGCAGCACAATTCTGAATGTCTCCAGATTATTAAAATCCTTAAAAATAAAATTCGCCTTTTTGAAAAAATCATCGTTTTTAAGGGAGGCAACATACCTTCGTGCCGCCGGGCCCACTAATACTGTCCCGCGGACCGCACACAGGTTGCCGACCCCTAGTCTGTAGAATGAACGGGTCTTTTCATAGAGAGACGACATTTGCGAAAGTTTTCCGACGATAGTGGCACTATTTGTGAATTAAATGTCTCGCTTTTCCAGTCTCATTTTCAAAATCGGTCTCCTCACAGCACGTAAACGGAATGTACGACCTTCCCGGTGTTTGTATGCGGCATCAGCCGTCCGTGATTTGACACGCACGGCTGTTCAACAACGCTTGTGAACCACGTCTCCTGTCGCGACCGCACTGCGTCGGCTGTAACCGGATACCCGGTTACAGCCGACGCAGTGCGGTCGCGACAGGAGACCGCAGCCGTCAGCAGATGTACGGTGGTGGTCTACCGGACTTCCGGTCCGACAGGCGCCGCACGCCGATGTAACGACGTAGATAGAGTGTACTAGAAGGATCTGAGTGGGACGAACGGAGCGCTCTTGCTGAGGCGGCACTCGTTGACGGAATAGGGGGCGCTGCGGACGAAGTGGATTGGTCGCGACCGAGCGTGCCGAGGCGCCCTATTTTTCTAATTACAGAATCTATATACAGACATTAGGGTAGAAGAAAACAAGTGAGAATAAATTCAAACTGACTTCTAAGGCTTTCCGACGAAAGCATGCCGTGTATTCTTTTACGCGAGTTCCCTCTAGAACACGGACACCGATGCGTCAATGATACCAACTGATTGATCGGGTCATATTTCTCTAAATGGACCACTTAAAAGCGTCGTGGTAGCAACTGTAGTTCAGAAGTGTATGCGGTGTCAGTGCGCTACAATTTCTACCTTGGAAATTTTCAGCGGTAGTCGTCGGTTTGTCTGAACGTCCGAGAGTGATCGCTGCCGTTGACTGAATACTTTTGCACAGCTTAACCCATGAAACACACAAGAAGCTACTTCACGTCTAAAAAACGTCTTGAACGGCTAGCCGAAAGAGCCAATAGATGTTTGGTCAAGACATTCTGTAGCCGTGGAAGGCTACAGACGGCTATCCGACCGTCGGATAGCCGTGCTAATGTCCCGCTAGAAGTTGTCTAAACAAAACGTTTTGACAAGACCAAGCTAAGACGTTGTTTAGATGTTTTTTACGAATCTTCGATTTTCAAAATGTCTATTTTAGGTCTTCTCTAGACCAAGACGTCTATAGTTGTTTGTAGCCGTTTCGAGAAGCCTTTTAGAGGTTTTGTGTTTCGTGGGTTGCCGCACACCCCTCGAAACTGTCGTGATACTTTAGCAAGGACACCCACAGAAATTTCTAAAGGGGGGGGGGGCATCCTCGGGGGGGGGGGGGGGGGGATAGTACACGTTAGTTTTTCTTTCACTGCCGTGACATGACCGGCAACCGGCAAGTTTATTCAACTGTATGCAATATGCAAAGTTGGCTGGCAATCCTGAAGGCTGTTTCACGCAGATATATGCAGAACTTGAGTGTCCTTATTCAGCTGTATAGCTTACTGATACGGCGTAGAAAAATATCCGAAATTCTAAGGGGGGGGGGGGCAGCCACCCACCCCCCCTTGCACCCCTCCGGACGCCCATGTACTTTAGTATCATTTTTAATTATTGCATTACTTACAATATTTTGAACATGCTGCGTTTCGTGCTCAAACTCGTGCAGTTTCGTGCACAAGTATTTCTGAGCGTAGGGCAAGATTCTAGGCACTGCGTCTGGCGTGAGCGCGGCAACACCGCGGGTGATTCTCACTTCCTTGCCGTCAATGATGTGAACATAGTCACGCAGTATGTAGCGGTCCTCGAAGTGGAACTCGCACACTGCACAGTTTTCCTCGAGTACGTTGTCGCTGCGATGAAGGTTCCTTTCCCAGATTTTTCTCCTACTTTCACCTTTTGGAACGCTAAAAAGCGACAGCTTCCTTTCTGCTTTCACGCCGGCATAGCATAGAGTAACAGAAAAAGTTAAGAGAGGACACTCCCATAGACCCCAGCGGCTGAATTTCGGTTCGCAGCGCTCCAAACGGGTCGGGGGGAACCTTTGCAGCCTCGGAGATGATGGGGACCGTAGAAACGGTGGTCTCGAAAGCCATGTTCTAGAGATCACAAAAATTACACGGCCTCCGAGACCACTTCTGTAGATGTGCTCTTCTCAGAGGCCATGCTTTAATTGCGTTTTTTTTTCACGCGTTGTTTGCATGCATTGATTAGCTTCGTGTAAGCTGTACCGCCAGAGCGGCAAGCACACGATGCCACTGTGTGTTTATGCAGACATTTTAAATAAAACGTAAGAACTCTTGGAAGAGACGAAAACTTTTATTTTCAAGCCATTCTTGGTAAGCACATGCACACTTACATGCGCGCACGAAGACGTGGGTTCATTGCACTGCAAGATATGGCAATACAGCTGCCATATCTTGAGTTTAAATTTTACAGAAACAATAAACAAGTAGGCGACATTATGAAAGGCCCCACACGACAGTAAAACTGCAGTACATGCGCACGTACGCGCGACAGTAGTTGCCGTAGTATTTAAATCCGGACGGCATGATCTGAAAAAAATAAAAAAAAAGAACGAAAAAAAGGTTGTTGGCTATGTCTTCTCTCCCGCTTTAGCCCAAATTTTCTCCGACGCACTTCACATCACCTTTTCGCGAAAAACAGTCACGAGTAGATTCCGCAGCTAAAACAAAGCAATATTTGGCGCCATGCATGCGTTACCGAGGCAGTCGCGTTTATTCAGAAGATTAAATCGTAGCCTCAGCTAACAAACATTTTTCTCGATTCACAAATTCTCTTTAAGTGCGCTCGTAACAAGAGCTTCAAGAAAAATGCTAACGCCACAATTAAATAACGATGTTAAGCCTAACTGCACTCTTCACACAATTTCACGCATTGAATTCGAACTACGTGTACCGGCACAAAAAAGAAAAAAAAACCTGACGACGCAAGCGGCGACTCACTTACTCGCGCCAAGAAACGATTTTCTCGCAAACATGCGCGAAGTGAGGAGCGCAAGAAAGCTCTCTACGCCGAACAGCACAAGCGACAAATGTTAGCTTAACATGACGAATACAATACGCACTTTGCAAATTAATGACGGCGTTCTTACCAATAGCAGCCGCCAAGCTGAGAGGCACACGTAACAATTCAAGACCACGTAGCACGTTATCGCACATCTTTTATCGCGTCATCCTGCAGCTGTCCGTACTTCATTGCATTAAACGCTCATGAACACGGAGCGTGACAACGTTGCCGTCGCGTCGACGCCATTCTGCACTACTCTCGCACCCGATACCCGATTCATGTCCGATCCTGCCCGACGATATCGAACCGTCCAATCGCAGGCGATAAAGATAAATTCAGAGCCGCATTGCGACAAGTAGACGCATATTGCAACTAGAAAAGGTACTGAAGTAGATAACAAGTACGCGCGTTCCCTTGAAGATAGAGAGTGATGTGTCGCCCTCTCACGGCCGACATGAAGCTGCGGCTCCGCCGCTTTTGGCCCGAGTGACCACTCTTGTAATTTGTATGTTACTCTATGGGCATAGCCTGTGCGGCATCCCGGCGCGTAGGAATGGCGAAGCTTAGCTTTAGTCATGCCGAAGTCGTTGGCACTCACTCATTCAAGGCCCCCCACCACAGCACAGTAGTACACAGAGACAAAACAACAGCAGCGCTCACGCACGCATTACGAGCCAACGCAGCTAATAGCTGAATGCGACTACGAACACACTTGGAACACATGCGAACCAGTGCAAACACCGCAAACACCACCAATCCACTGCGACCGCATGCAGCGCCGCCACGCCAACTGTCAACGAACCGTGCTTCGCTACGATGCATATGCAAAGCCGGCTGGTCGTCCCACTCAGAACTTCTAGTACACTCTAACGTAGACCTGCGCAGGACACGAAGGATGCAAAAATGCGCTCGCACACACATACGCGACGAACGGTATGGGAATAAGAACCGAAAATAAGTTGCCACAAAACACGGCATCGTAAAGTGAAATCGCTGGCCGCGTTCTTTGTGGGAGCACGAATATTATACGCCCTAGCTGCTTCCGGCCGCACAAGATTGCAAGAAAACATGTATCTGGGTCAGGGGTGGATCCAGCCAGTCATTTTATGGGGGGCGGTCGCTTGAACGGTGAGGAGGGGTTCCTGACTTTTGTTTTTAGTAGTTCACATTATCACAACATCCTCGTCACAACATAAATACTGTTAATTTGTTCACAATAGTCCCTCTCATTGTTCTAATCGTAATAAATTAAAAGAAAACAAATTACGGGCTTTCACGCTTTAGATATAGGCAAATTTTTCTGCGCTAAGCCTTTCTTCGGAATGGGGTTGCGTGGCCGGTGCGAACACGGGTTATTGTCGCGCCGGGGCTGTCATCAGGACAAGTTGGTGTAAGGAAGAAAGCTTTATACAAGTACTTACATGATTCAGATTTTAGTGAACAAGCGCAGCGCTCTGCTGTGCACCGAATTTAATCAGCGTTAGGAAGTATTTAGCGCACGTGTTTGTCCTCCCTTCTCGTCCTTGTGTCACTTTGCGCTAAATACTTCCTAATGTCTTACGAGCAAGGCCGAATTTCTCCCCTTAATAAGCGTGGTTGGGGTCCACCTCCTTTTCCCTGTCACCACGCGGTAACCGAGATTCCACCAATCCTAGGGCATGGTCGTAATGATGAGCACACACCTGCACTTGTACGAGCGAAGATCATCGGTATGGCGCCGACGAGAAGGCACGACAACAGGTGCGCGATTGTTGCTCCCCCGCAGCCCCTCCCAGGTCGTTTTCAGTCTCTGAGAAGCGAGGGCACACCTTCGAAGGGGTAAAATGTGAGAAGAGTGACCACAAAATTGACTTTGACGGCGCTTCTGTGACAGAAAGAAATCCGGGAAGAAGGCTGTTACCCGAGTTTTGGAAAATTCAGAACACACCTGCAAACATGAATCGCTCGCTGGGAACAGTGCCACCGAAACGTGAGGCAAATGGAAAGCCGGAGCCTTCTTGATCAGGAAAGGAGACAGTCACTAAAAAAAAGTCACAGTTTCGCCACAAGGCGAAGCAATGAATGCGATAGCAACAAATTGGAATGTCAAGCGACGAATGGCAAGCAGGTCGAAACGTGCAGCGCGCTGCTCACGCACACATGACGCACAAAAACAACACGCACAGCACGAGAGCGAACTACCAACGTTCACAGCTCGACACTTCACGCGCTGCTCAAACGAAAACGACGCACGAAACGTATTCACAGGTAAAGACGAGAGCGAACTAAAACATTCACATCTAACGGGGTCGGCGCTTCTCCGCTTTTAAATGCATCGTGCGGATTCATTCTGTGACACTAAGGAGCTAACGTACTCACACTACAGCTTTGTACAGTTTGAAGCAGGTTAGCGAGAGAATTTGAAGTTGCTGAAACAGCAGCGGGTAGCGCATATCGACGGACGTAGCGGGATGGCGTCGGCGGTGCGGCGCTAGATCTCAGTTTTTACAGCGAAAGCTGTATATGGCTAGAAGAAACGAAAAACCGCTCGGCATCTGTGTCACGAGCGGTCTCCATTGGCTGTGCTATCAGTTACGTCGTTCTGAGCGTCGTACCAAAGCTCGCGCGCCATTGGCGCGCGAGCTTGGGTACGACGCTTGCAAGGTCAAACGGATGGATGGATGGATGCTATGAGCGTCCCCTTTATAACGGGGCGGTGACATGTCTGCCACCAGGCTCGAAAAAAAACTTTCTTTTTTATGGTGGCCTAATGCCTTATCTACATTGATTAAATCTATGGTATTACAGCAAAGAAAAATATAAGTTCACGGTCCATCTCTCTGCTTCTTAAGGCAGAATGACCTTATTTTCCCCCTTCTTCATTTTTGTCCTTTATCTCTACTTTTCTGCCACCAATACTCTAACCGTCTCTTACTTATTTCTATCGCGGACGTGTTCAGCTTTCCATTGTTGTCCCTAAAACCCAAGGCTTCATGTAGACTCGTGTCCACACGTATATCTGGGTGGATATCGCCACATTCAATCAGTACATGTTCCATCGTTTCCTTAGTTCCCCCCACAGCCTGTACATTGTTCTTCTTCGTTACAGAATCTCGCTTTATAGCTACGCGTTCTAAGGCAACCCGACCTTGCCTCAAACAGTAAAGCGCTTCCCCTTGAATTATCATAAAACCTCTCCCTCCTTATTTCGTTTTTTCCCTTTCGGTAGTCACTGAGAGCCGGCTTCTTTTCCATCGCTGTCATCCAATAAGTCCTCTCCGCCTCTCTGACTTTTCGCTTAATGCTCCTTGTTGCCATGTCGCCCACACTGCTAGCCGTATATTTACTGGTGAGCCTCCTAGTTCTTTTTCTCCACTGCGTGTCGACGCTTTTTCTATACAAATACCTGAAAACCTTCCCTGCCCATCTACTCTCCTTCATTTTCCGCAGCCTCTCTTCAAATCTAATTTTGCTCTGAGCTTCCCTCACTTCAAAACCTGTCCATCCCATATCACCCTTTACAGCCTCATTTGTCGTCTTCCCGTGAGCGCCCAACGCGAGGCGTCCCACAGTCCTTTGATTTACATCCATTCCAGATTGCACCTCTGACTTCATGCACACCACTGAGTTCCCAAATGTAAGCCCCGGAACCATCACACCCTTCCACAGCCCTCGAAGCACCTCGTGCCTATTGTATCCCCATAACGCTCTGTGCTTCAAGATTGCAGCATTCCTCTTTCCCTTTGTTACCGATGCTTTCTCTTGTACCTCCATATATCTATCCCCCTCATTTACCCACACTCCGAGGTACTTGTATTCGCTTACCCTCGGTATTTCTTGGCCCTGTATTAAGACCGCATGGTCTTCGTGATCATTGAATACCATCAATCCACATTTTGTTGCACTAAAACCTAGTCCTAGAGCCTCGCCCTCCCTTCCGCATATATCTGCCAGCCGCTGTATATCATCTTGACTGTCCGCAAATAAGACAATATCGTCAGCATAAAATAGACCTGGAAGCTTCTGCTCAACCATCGCGCCTGCCTGTTTGTGTGACAGATTAAATCCAAAGTTGCTACCTTCTAGCGCTTTTTCCATCCTCACCATGTACAGCATGAATAACAGCGGGGACAAAGGACATCCCTGTCTCAGCCCCTTGCTAATGTCAACGCTGTCCTTGCTGCTTATTCCTTCCCATTCTACACAAACTGTATTTTCTCGGTATATCTCCCTCAAAAGCTGTATACAGTCGTCACCTATGCCCACTTCCTTCAATATATCCCACAAAATTTCCTGATTAACATTGTCATATGCCCCGGTGATGTCTAGATAAGCTACGTATAAGGGCCTGTTTTCTATTTTTGATATTTCTATACACTGTGTAAGAACAAACAGGTTATCGTCTAACCGCCTGTCGATTCGGAATCCATTCTGGAGTTCTCCCAAAATATCATTTTGCTCTACCCACGTTTCTATTTTTAATTTTACTGCCTGCATCGCCAACCGGTATAGCACCGATGTAATAGTTAGCGGTCTATACGAGCGAATGTTATCCTTTTCTCCCCTGCCTTTATAGATTAAGTTCATTCTACTTTTTCGCCAACTGTCTGGTATTTCCCTCTCCTGTAAGCACTTTTCTACGGCTTTCAGCAGTGCTTCTTTAGTGCTCTGTCCTAGTTCGTTAATTAGGCTGACGGGAACCCCATCTAAGCCCGGAGTAGTGCGCTTAGGAATTTTTCCTTCGGCCTTCTTCCAATTGAAATTTTCAAGTACTACATCTTCCTCGGTTGTACTCTTCTGTATACTTTTACTCACCGGGGGAATCCCCTGGGCGACCTTTTTAAACGAATCGGCTGTTACCTTTCGGATGTAACCTAGCGCTTCATACCCTTCCAATTGATTTCCTTCTTCATCTACCATATGTTGTTGCATTGTTACAGACTTCCTACCTAGCGCTTTTAGGTGGCTCCAAAATATCCTAGGCGCGGCCTTCTTCTTTTCGCGAATCTCTGTCATCCAGCGTTCACTTTCGCCTTTAATTTTTGCATCGACTAATTTCTGCACAATGGATTATTTCTCTAAATATATTTCCCATACTTGGTTGACTTCATCCTGTGGCCGCTTCTCCTTTTTTGCTTGTCTGTGCTGCCGTGATGCCTCACGTCGCTTCTCGATCGCATCCCGGATTTCTTTGTTCCACCAACTTTTTGGCTTTCTCTTTCCTTTCCAAGAAATAGTTTTCTTCTCTTTTTCTATTTCTTTCGTGATTACATGTAACAGCTCACTATACTTCCAGTCTTTGCCTGGAAGTTTGTCTACTTCTTCCTCGACTCTTGCGGCTATATTAGTTATTTGTTTCTCATTTAAATATGAACTGCCAATGTTCGATTCTAGGTTCTTATTTTCAGTTTTATATCCCATTTGTAATGTTATGCGTTTATGATCACTACCCAAGCTGTTAATGCCTTCCTCGTCTATTCTCATCTCTCTAAGTTTGTCATAGATTCCTTCTGTCATGAGACAATAATCAATGCTCGACTGCCTGTTTCCGACTTCCCACGTGATCTGTCCCTCACACTTAGGCCCCGCGTTAACTATTTCAAGACTATGTTGCTCGCAGAGATCTAGCAATAACTTGCCATTGGAGTCTGAATATCCGTCAAGGTCATGTATGTGTGCATTCATGACCCCTAGAAGGATTATTTCGGCATCATGACCAAATTCTTTAATATCGGTGCTTATGCATTTCACTATCACCAGATTCTTTTCTCTGCAGTTATTCCCCGTCCACAAGTAAGCTACACCTAGCCACGTTTTCTTTCCACCTACTGTGCCCGAAACCCACAGGTGCTCTGAACACGTTTGCTTCACTCTATCCCATTTTGCTCTGCTATGAATTAGCATTCCAACACCCCCACCTCTCCTTTCTGATATGATCCTGTTGCATCCTTCCCAAATGTAATTGTCAATATGTGGTGGCTCTTCCAAGTCTCTAAGGTGTGTTTCTGTAACCGCATAAACACCTATCTGTTCCTTGTTTAACTGTCCCTCAATCTCTAACCATTTTGCCTTTTTTCTGCCACCCTGCATGTTAATGTAACCAATTGCGACACGCGCCTTCTCCCTTCTTTTACCTTTTCTCTGGTTTTTCGCTATACTACCTGTCACAGAGTCCCCCTGGTTGTTGTCCTTGTGGCGGCAGCCAAGCCAAGCCAAGCCGCCAGGCAGCGCCACCCTCCGCTGCTCTCCGGAACCTCCAGAGAACCTGAATAAACAGTTGATGTTTGGGATTCACGCCGCGCGGTCGTGTCTTCTTCTCCCGCGCGTACACGCGTCCCAACAGTGGTGACCCGGACGAGGCTTACCGCCTTTTTCAAGCGATCGACGCCATGGAGACTCCCCCTGACGCACCGGCCATCTCCGCCGTCGACATCAGGCTCCCGCCGTTTTGGACAGCGGACCCGCAGCTGTGGTTCCTGCAGGTGGAGTCCCAATTCACCGCTCGTCGTATTGCCGCTGAGCTAACAAAGTACCACCACGTGGTCGCCAGCCTCCCACCGGCAATAGCGAGCGAGATACGCGATCTGCTGGTCGCTCCACCTGCAGAGAACGCGTACACAGCGCTCAGACAGCTGCTCATCAGCCGCCTCACGCCGTCAGAGCCTCAGCGACTGCAGCAGCTACTGCACGACACCGAGCTCGGGGACCGGACGCCCAGCCAATTGTTGCGCCACATGAGGCAGCTGTTGCACACGGCCGGCGCAGCCACCACCGATGCCGACAGCAGACTGCTTCGCGAGCTGTTCCTACAGCGACTTCCGGTCAACGTGCGCATGGTCCTCGCCTCGGCTGCCGACAAACGCCTGTCTCAACTCGCCGAGCTCGCGGACTCGGTGCTGGCGGTCGCTCCGCCGTCCGTCGCGGCGCTACAGCCAGACATCGCCGGCGGCGCGCCCACGACCACGCTGCATGACATCCGGGAGCAGATATCCCGCCTCGCCGATACCGTCGCAGCGATGCAGGCCCGCAGCACTCCCGAGGAGCGCCAGCGCCCAGCAGTGCAACAGAGAATCTGCTGGTATCATAGGAAGCATGGCAATGCTGCTCGCAAATGCATTCCTCCGTGCGACTATGCGGGAAACGGGAGCGGCCGGCACTGAGGACGACCAGTGTCGCAGAGGCCCCCCGAACGTCGTCCATCAGTGTTTTTCCTCACCGACCGCGACAGTGGCCTTCGATTCCTCGTGGACACCGGCGCTGAGGTGAGCGTCCTGCCGGTTGGGTCCACCGATCGCCGTGTCCCCAGTGCGTCCCCGCTTCAGGCGGTCAACAACACAACCATCGCCACCTACGGACATCGCTCGCTGCCACTCGATTTAGGCTTGAACAGAACGTTCCGGTGGATTTTCATCGTGGCAGCAGTGAAGTTCGCCATCTTGGGTGCGGACTTTCTTCGGCATTTCGGCCTTCTCGTCGACGTGCGCAACCGCCGCCTTCACGATCCCGTGTCGCAGGCAACTGTGCAAGGCAATCCCTCGCACCACCCTCCGCTGAGCCCCACTCTGCTCGGGCCGTCCGGTGCAGAACGTTTTACTCGCATTCTGCAGGATTTTCCCGAGTTGACGAGGCAGCCGCCAGCCAGCGCCGCGGTGAAGCACGAGGTACGCCATTACATCGCCACCAGCGGCCCACCCGTGCACGCGCGGCCTCGCCGTTTGCCTCCAGAGAAGTTGAAGGTCGCACGACAGGAATTTGAACACATGATGGAGCTAGGGATCATCAGACCCTCGTCGAGCGCCTGGGCATCTCCACTTCATATGGTGCCAAAGTCAACGCCGGGAGACTGGCGACCATGCGGGGACTACAGGGCGCTGAACCAGGTAACGACTCCAGACAGATACCCGGTACCGCACATACACGATGTCACGACGAGGCTTCACGGTGCCACTATCTTCTCGAAGATCGACCTGGTGCGGGCATACCATCAGATTCCCGTTGCCCCGGAGGACGTCCCGAAGACCGCCATCGCAACGCCTTTCGGACTTTTCGAATTCCTCCGAATGCCATTCGGACTCCGAAACGCGGGTCAGACATTCCAGCGGTTCATGGACGGTGCTATACGCGGCCTCAGCTTCTGCCACGCCTATCTTGACGACTTGCTAGTCGCCAGCAGCACTCCGGAAGAGCACGTGAATCATCTGCGCATCGTCTTCCAGCGCTTAGTGGAACATGGCGTGGTCGTGAACATGGCCAAATGCGAGCTTGGTGTGCGACAACTCTCGTTTCTTGGACACGTCATCTCCGCCTCAGGAGTTCTTCCTCAACCCAACAAGGTTGAAGCCGTGCAAGGATTTCCGCAGCCGACCGCCAAGCGCCAGCTTCGGGAATTTCTGGGTTTGGTAAACTTCTACCGCCGTTTCATTCCCCGCTGCGCCCAGATCCTTCAACCTCTCCACGACCTGCTGGCCACTTCACGAAATGGCTCGAACACCCTCTCCTGGTCTCAAGAAGCAAAAGAAGCCTTCTGCGAGGTCAAGGACGCTTTGGCAAACGCCGCACTGCTTGAATACCCCAGGTCCGGTGTCCCGCAGAGCGTAATGGTGGATGCCTCCGATACAGCCGTTGGGGCTGTATTACAGCAGCTCGTTGGGGGGAATCTGGCGCCCGATTTCCTTCTTTTCGAGGAAGCTAACACCTACCGAGCGCCGCTACAGCACCTTCGGGAGAGAACTGCTGGCCGTGTACGCTGCCATACGACATTTTCGCCATTTCCTGGAAGGTGTAGAGTTTTTCGTCCTCACCGACCACAAGCCGCTTACTTATGCATTGCGCTCGCTAAGCTCCGACGGTGGAACGCACACAGCACGTGAACGGCGCCAAATGTCCTATATATCAGAGTTCACGACTGATATCCGCCACGTCAAAGGCGGCGACAACGAGGTAGCGGACGCCCTCTCACGGAATCCTGTGAACGCCATCATGCCCACACTACAGGTTGATCTTCCCGCTTTGGCAGCCGCTCAACGTGAAGATGATGAACTGAAACACCTGTTGACCGCGACCACTGCCCTGAATCTTGAGTGGATCCCAGTTCCCGGATCCGAGGACAAGGTTTGCTGTGACACAAGCGTCAGTAGAACTCGCCCGTTCGTGCCCGCGAGCCTCCGTCGCCATGTGTTCGAGTCCTTGCACAGACTGTCTCATCCGGGGATTAGAGCCACCCAAAGACTGGTGACGGCAAGATTTGTCTGGCCGGGCGTAAATCGGGACGTCCGACGCTGGGCACGCGAATGTGTAGCTTGCCAGCGCTCTAAGATACAACGCCATACCTCGACAGCACTGGGAACACTCCCCCACTCCGGATTCTCGCTTTGATCATGTCCACCTGGACATCGTCGGCCCACTGCCACCCTGCCACGGAAAGGCCTACCTGCTGACCTGTGTCGACAGGTTCACCCGCTGGGCGGAGGCCATCCCTATCGCGGACATCACTGCCGAGACGGTTGCGAGTGTTTTCCTGTACCACTGGGTAGCCCGTTTCGGTGTGCCCTCCACGATAACAACAGACCGCGGCCGACAATTCGAATCAGCCCTTTTCACTGCCATCAGTCAGCTCATGGGCACCTCACGCATACGCACGACAGCGTACCACCCCATGAGCAACGGCATGGTGGAGCGCTTTCACCGCCAGCTGAAGGCTGCGCTCACGGCAACCGAGGAACACAACTGGGTGGAGGCCCTCCCACTCGTTCTTTTGGGTATAAGGTCCACCTTGAAAGAGGACATTGGCTGCAGCGCCGCTGAGCTGGTCTACGGCACGACACTCAGGCTGCCGGGAGAGCTCTTTGCGCGCGGCTCAGAGGAGGCATCCATAGCTTGCAGCGACTATGCACTTCGCCTACGCAACGTCATGAGCAAACTGCGCGCGGTACCTCCACGGCCCCCAGGGTCGCGTGTGGTGCACGTCGACCCACAGCTCACATCGTGCCCATATGTGTTTGTACGACACGACGCGGTTCGGCGACCTCTTCAGCCACCCTATGATGGGCCGTTTCAAGTCCTCCGCCGTGGCAACAAGCAATTCACAATCAAGAGAAACGGCCGTGAGGAGGTCGTGTCGTTGGACCGCATCAAGCCAGCACACATGGACCGTGACGACGCCGTGTTGCCTCCACTAAGGGAATCATCGCCAGGACCCCCAGCTTCAATGCCAGCCCAAGTCCACGAGGTGCCCTCCCGGCTGACGCACAGTGGGCGGCTATCAAGAGCACCCACTCGCCTGGACCTTTAACTCCGTTCGGCAACTCACTAGGGGGGAGTGCTGTGGCGGCAGCCAAGCCAAGCCAAGCCGCCAGGCAGCGCCACCCTCCGCTGCTCTCCGGAACCTCCAGAGAACCTGAATAAACAGTTGATGTTTGGGATTCACGCCGCGCGGTCGTGTCTTCTTCTCCCGCGCGTACACGCGTCCCAACATCCTCATTACACGCTACCCTGGACACCGAAGGGCCCGCGTGCCCCCCAAAAAAGCTACTGCGCGTCCTGCAAGTCGCCAACCCACCTCATGACCAAGCCTCCTATTGAAGTGTATTCCGTCTCTTCGAAAACCACCCCACCTGTGCACCTCTCTGTTTATTTCCACTACCTCGATGCCCTTCTCTCGACTCATCCGCCATATCTCTTTGTTTGCGTCGACAACCGCTCTTTGCAGGTTGCCGTCACGCACCGGTACCTCCGGTATTGTGCATACCACTATCTGCACCTGAGGGGAAATGGCGCGCATGTCGTCGACCCCTTTCGCCAATGTGGTCGCTAGTTCGGCTGATTCTTCATTCAAGACGTCGTTTAGACCTCCCGCAATTATCACGAGGTTACGTCCATTAGCTTTAGTTTCGAGTTCTGCGCTAGCTTGTCTCATCACTGATCCCAGCCTACGTCCCGGGAACGTCCCTATTAAAATTCGTTTGTCGCCTCTCACCCTTTCCTTGACTGCTTCTGCGCATCTAGCTAAATTCGAGTCCCCGGCCATTATAACGTGCTCCGACTTTTCTGCTGAACTGTCCCGCACCTGGCCACTGCCTCGGTCTCCAGCTCGCGCAACCGCCGCTGTTTTGCTCCCTCCCATCCCCAAAACCACCTCGCGGACACTGGGTCCTGTGCCCCCTGCACCTGTCTTCCCCAAACCTGTCTCCACCTTCGCGTCTCCCACTATGGGGGGTTGATGCCCCCCCTGTTCCCGCCGTCGCTTGCTTCCTTGTTCACCATGCCTGCCTTCGCTAACCCTTCCTCAGCTGACTTTAGCCTTTCTCCCATAGCCATCGTTTTTTCTCGCTCTGTCGCCAACGCATTCTCCAGCTCGGCGATTTTTACCTTGAGCTCATTCTGGGCAGCCATCATTATTTCCATTTTCGCCTCTAACTCACATTGCTTACACTTGGCGTCAGCTTGTTCTGCCTTGTCATCCTCTATTTTCCATCCCATTCCGCACCCTGAACACTTTACGGTCTTTTTGACCATGGCCAGATCGTTCACACTTCGGATTACATGCACTCAAAGCCAAAAGGTACCCCAAAACTCCGCCAGTATGCTTCAAAGCACTTGTGTACCCTTCAGCCACGTGGCGGCCGAAAAAAAAAAGAAAAAAAAAAGCCAAGCGACTGTCACACAAGAAACAGTACAAAGTTGTAACCCCAATTAATCTTCAATCTAGTGGGTTATGTACTCATATAACTAATAAAAGCAAGCTCGAATCATGCAGAAAAAACTTATCTGTCGCTGTCATTCCGGAGCCCACGAAAAACACGTCCGTCCTCTAGCGGCACTACGCGGCAAGAAGAGGGTCGGGTCGAAGCTCCCCCACGCGGCGATCCCTGCAATATAGTGCCTAGAATATCGTGGCTTGCAGCCACGGCGCGCCCTCTGGCGCGCCGAAGAAACGGCGTTGCGGGCAGAAACAGCGTCGACGTGATTGCGGGAGCGCGCTCGCCGGGGCGAACGCCCGCTTTGGGCGAGAGTTTCTCCAGCGGCACTTTGGCTTCGGCTGCGACCTCTGTGACCGCCTGTGGTTCGACCACAACCTGGCAACGATAATTGTGGAAGGCTTCAGTGCAGCGTCGGGTTGAACCCGCTGCTAAACACCGGGGCCGCACATTTCAGCTTCGCTGGTTAACCATTTGTACGGAGTGCTTGGGCGGTGATTTTTTTTCACCCGTACGTTGGGCGATTTCCTTACCAGGGGATTCCATCTGCAATATTAATGCCACAACTGATTTTCTTGCTGGCACTTGTTCAGCGATGGCACGTGTAATCAGCGGTAGCAGGATCGCTACATGTGCCGGCATCTCGCCGTGCGAGTTCGGAACATTTAAATATCAGTCCGCCCATACGATGTGTATTTATTAATAATACGTACAGAAACAACATTGCAACAAAGGTTGAATTTGATGAACAACGAGTACTGAACGAGGTGTCGCATCAGTGAACAAAACAAACTGGCTACTTACCACGAGCTTTTGAAAGTAAAATTTAGCGCAACTTGGTAAACCCTCGAAACACTCACACATTCACACACGCTTTCACTCAGGATACACACACAGCGCTCACTACCAACTGTTTATTGTGCGTGACTGGCCGTCTTTTATACGTACAGGAAGATGCGCAAAAAAAAAAAACAATGATCAACAATAGTGCACATGGGCAAAGAATCAACAAGCGATACAGGAACCAGCAACCACCCAACAAAGTTACAAAAAAAAAAAGAAAGAGATAAAGCCGCTAGGGGCACTAACACCTTGCCTCGAGAAAAGATATTTCCTTTTGATACAACATCACGGACGGCTCGCTAACAAAACGATCCTTGTTTTTTTTTCAATAAAGTAAGCTTCTAATGACAGACGTGCTGATGATTTCACACGGTCGCCGAGTCACTTATGCAGAAGCTGAAACTTCGAACACAAAGGGATAGAGCTGCTTGGGATCCATCGGGTTCTAAGCCTCAAGTGATGCCGTACTTGCATAAGCTCTCCCACAACCTTAAGAAGGTGGCTACAAGACATGGTGTGCCGCTGGTTTTCTGGGGCCAGAAAAACTCGGCAATTGGTGCCCGCGCATTTGCAATGGCAAGAGACGCGGTTGCCAGAAAAAAAACATGAGAAGGCCTTCGTTGAGTGCTTCACGGGGGTTGTATACTCCATTCCACTATCTTGCGGAAAAGTGTACGTCGGGCAAACCGAGAGATGCACAAATGACCGGCTTAGGGAGCATGCGCAAAAAGTTAAGACAAACGAGGATAAGTACGCGCATCTTGTGTGGCACATGCTGCCGCATGTCGATGTGAACCACGGTTTACAGATACGCAGGTTCTCGGAAGGAGCGTGAAATCATCAGCACGTCTGTCATTAGAAGCTTATTCCAAATTTTACTTTCAATATGACGTGTTACCAACTAGCCTAACAACCAGTTTTAATACCACGAGCTCCACTTCATAGCTGGGTTTTGTCACGCTGGTCTGCGGGACGCACCTGACACGTATACGCACTGGGTTGTCCCAAATTCCGTTAACTTCGTGCACGTGGCCACTTTTGTAGAGGCCCGCGCCTATTCTGCAGCTGTCACCGCAGAAGTAGCTGTCAGGCACCCGAACGTATGGAAAATCGCAGCCGCGTACTTCAGCCATCCCCTGCAGCAACGCTATGCAATGCGCCGTCGTCTGCTCGGCTCCCCGAGTGTACTGTCGCCGGCGCCCGCTAGGTGGCTTTCAGTGGCGCCTCTATCGGCGGCGCACTACGCGTATAGTACCGGTCTCCAGATTCATACGGCTCGGGTGGCAACGCGCATGTCTACGATACTCGCAGGTGATCGACATCTTGACCGCACAAAAAAGACGAGGACAGAGGGAGGTACGACGAAACATTACCGCCCGTGTCGTCGTACCTCCCTCTGTCCACGTCTTTTTTGTGCGGTCAAGATGTCGATCAGTAAGCACCAACTAGGCCAAACCCAAGTTCCTCTGACACTCGCAGGACTGTGGGACAGTCCGCAGCCGCCTGTGCATTTTCAATGCGCACCGGTGTTTCCCGCCAAATTCGAGAGTGGATATCCTTGGCCTAAACAAAGACGACGCAGCACCTTTCTTTGCACTCCTATGCTGTAAGAAGTACTTTGCGTTTTTTATGCAGCGCCGCGTCAAACCTACAACATTATAGCTGTAGTTCTCAAAACTGCATCTGCCGCTTATTTGCGCTTCACGAAATATCTCCGGCGAAAGAAGCAAGTTACGGGAATGGTGGTGGTGGTGCTTTTGCCGCTTCTAATTTCAGTAAAGGCACCCAAACACCACAAAGGCCTTTTCAAAAATTACTGCGAGGTGTCACGTTGCCGTGCTACTCTCTATTGTGTATGTTAACGTAAAGCGGGGATTAAAGCGGCTACAGAAGTCTTGCAAATTAAAAAAAAAAAAACTACGTGGCAAAGACACGGTATTTCTGTACTTGACTCCGGCATCCTAATCCCTGCAGGTGCATCGTTTCAAGAACTTCTGAACTTTGAGTTCTCACAGGGAAACTTTGGGCCAAACGACAAGCTGCACTGGGAGCGCCGTAAAAAACGAAAAAAAAATGTTTTTCGTTGTCACAACCTTCTCTGGCAAAGATATGCCAGCGATGTGTGCAGTCCAGCATCTTGTCTTTACGCCGCGAAGAGGCTCTGTTAAAGTGCCACCCCCTATTGCTGGGGAAGCAAGGGGGGTTGGGGAGGTGAGATTCTTGGACAGAGAAGAGGAGGACACCTCAACTATCCCGTGCAGTGTTAGGGGATTACAGTAGCGAAAGAGAGGCTGAGCGTCGTTGGGAAAGGGACAGTTAAAGACGTTGGAGGAAAGGAAGGGGCACCACCTCGAGGGGTGGTGCCCCTCGAGGTGGGGGGCGTACTAGAGGAACTGAAGGGGGGGCGGGGAGGTGGCTGCGGAGGCTTTGGGGGGGAGGGCGATCGCCCCTTGCCCCCCCCCCCCCCCTCTGGATCCGCCACTGATCTGGGTATGCACGTACGGGTGGGAGCAGGGTTGCGAGGTTCTACCGTGCTAAGAATCGAATAATCTTCACAACAGAAGCCCAAGAAAAGCGGCGTGGCCTTCGCGAAGAAGCCCGAAAGAAGCGAAAATTTATTAATCTGCCATTCTTCAAAATAATTTTATTACAATGAAAAAACGTCATTGAAATATGCAGGGGAGTTGAAAAAATCACTTCATTATTTTGTAGAGCAAGAATATGCGCAACTATAAACGAAAGCACATACTTACTTTTAAACATTGTCTCCATTCGGATGAATGCACATTTGCCAGAGCATAAGTAAAGTTTTTTTTCCTTCCCTCAACGTTTGTTTCTCTTCAACACTACTGAAAGAATAAAAGGTGGAACATTTGGTCTGCCTGGTTGGGATAGAAACTGGAGAAATGAGAAAACTCCAACCAAAAATTTATTTTAGGAAAAAAAACACCAAGGTTTCGAAGCGGCTTCCTCTTCAAGGGTTGAAACGTCGAGTTTTTTTCTAAAATAAACTTTTTGGTTGGAGTTTTCACATTTCTCCAACAACTGAAAGTCATCGAAAAATGCGTGATTGGTGCTCTTGATGATCACTGAAATAACTATATTTGCTAGAAAAACGCAAATAAGCCCAGACAACGTGACGAGCGCGACTGGAGAATTCTACAAGCGACTCGGCGAAATAAAGAAGCCCGAATCGGCTTATTATAGGCGAGACTGGCAACTCTGGGTGGGAGTGTCTGTTCACCGGCAGCAGGCCCTGGCTGCACTTCTGAGCTCAACGGGGGGAAAAATGCAGATCGAACACGAAACGAACAAACGTTGTTACCAACTGCACGGACCTTCCAGTAGCAGATGTGCTTACGACGGATAAATAAAGTTGTCTTTAATTTTCCCGCACAAAAGGGCGTAGGGACCACAGACCAAAAACTACAAAACTGCAGCTTGAGTAAGCCTTAGTGCCAACAGAATACATTCATGCGACATACATGGCAGATAAACTAAACGCAGTCAACAAGCAACATTGATTATACTGCACATACAACTCAAGTCAAGCCAAGTCAAGTTTATTAAATAATTCAGTTCAGTTACATGGTTAGAATACTACAGCAGGAGGTCCCAAAGTTTCAGAGAAACTGACAGGGGCACCTCCTATGGCTACATGCGTGGGGTAATTACAAAAAATACAGCAAAAGATGCGAACGTGTGAGCAATGATTAATGAGCTTGATTAACAATAACAATACAATCAATACATAACATAATGGTAATACTACAGGAAAAAAGAAATGGCATGAAAATAATCAAAAGCAACTGATAGAACAGGAATAACAAAGCAAAATTAATGAACAACTCTTCATGACAGATGCAACTAGTTTCATTATCAGTGGTACCAGTTATACAAAAGCAAATGTTGAGACACTGAAATTTGAAAGTTGTCAAGAGTTAATTACACAATCCAGATGAGTTGATGAATTCCCGAGCAAAGTACCTCTTGCTACGCGAGGTGAAAATATGAATGTTGTGCGATGATTTTAATTCGGAAGGCAATGAATTCCAATTAGTTATGCTTGTAAATAGGGAAGTAGTTTGTCCTTACGGTCGGTAGAAGAAGATTTTTGCTCTGGGAAAACCGGGTAATATTGCTATTTATTAAGTGGTGATGATCAATGCATGCAATGAAAATGTCATGCGTGATGAGCCTATAGGCAACTATGGACAGTCTGTAACAAAATAATTGTCTTAATGAGAGTATGTTAAGCTTTGGAAACAATGAGCTACTGGGCGAGTAAAATGGGCTAAAAGTCATTAGTCTAACCGCTTGATTCTGTAGTCGCTGCAATCGTTCAATGTGCGTGAAATATGTGTTGGCCCAAGATGATACACAATACAAAATATGACTGTGTATGTAGGCAAAATACAAAGAACGTATGATGTGAGGCGGAAAATACGTGCGTGTCTTGATGATAACATTGGGATTCCAAATGCAATCTTTTTAACGAGTGAAGCGGCATGTTTATGAAATTTTAGTTCAGTATCTAAGATGACGCCAAGAAACCGCGCTTCACTAGAAATGTTTATGACGTTATTGCCGATGTGAAGAGTAGGTGGTATGTCAAGTGAAATTCGCGGGGAATGAAATACCATAAAGACGGTTTTAGTAGCATTGATCTGTAGCTGATTGCCCTGGCACCATGAAGTTATGTTATGCAAATCTGCGTTGAGGTCAGTCTGGAGCGTAGAAACTGATTTAGATGATGTAAAGATGGTTGTGTCGTCAGCGTACAGTATGCACTTGGTCCTGGTAAGAATGGTAGGTAGGTCAGTAATAAACATCAAAAATAAAAGTGGGCCTAAAATTGGTCCCTGTGGCACACCTACGTTAATTAACTTGTGTGATGAAAGATGACCGTTAACATTTACCATTTGAGACCGATTACTGAGGTAGCTTTTAATGAAGTTTAGTGGAGGGCCAGACATGCCAAATGATTCGAGTTTTGCAAGTAGTACGAAATGATTTATTGTGTCAAAAGCCTTCGTCAAATCGATAAATACAGATCCCACAAGTAATCCTTTGTCAATAGCTTGTTTAATTTCCTCAGTTAATGTAATTAGCGCCAACTCAGTGGAATATCCTGGACGAAATCCGAATGGCTGTGGAGACAAAAGGTTAAATTTTTCAAATAACGCATTAATCTAATGTGGAATAGTTTTTCAATTACCTTACCAAGAAAAGGTAGGATACAGATTGGCCTATAATTTTGGATAGAAGTCTTCTTAAAAACGGGAACTATTTTACCAGCCTTGAGGCAGCTCGGAAACACACCCGCACAAAACAGCTTGTTAATAATATGTGCCAAAGGTTGGGATATTATGTTTGAAACTAGTTTTACTTTAAAAGGATCAATACGATCTAAACCAGCACTTGTGGTCTTCAATGATGCGATGACCTGAAAGACTTCATCTTCAGACGTTGAATGGAGATAAAAAGAATGACCACATCGTGGTATATCACAAACAAGATTTGCTGATTGCTGCGTATCCGCAGATGCGCAGAAATACTCATTGAACGCGGTGGCCACTTTTTCAGGGTCGGTATACATTTCGCCGCCTTGTTTTATTTTTATTGTGGGCGCTGAGCACTCCTTTTTGTTGAAATATTCGAGATTATATGATCTATTAGTGTATTCGAACCTAGCAGATCGCTTCTAGTTGGTGCTGAAATATGCGAAGTAAAGCCAAAACAGTATAAACAGTTCATATATTCCAAGCACGATGCGCTATCAGGATCAATGATATTTATGTTGAAATCACCACATAAGACAACGTTCTTATTTTCTTTCACTAGGTTGTTGAGAATGCTGTTTAACTGAATACAAAAGTCGGAATACGATGATGAGGGTGACCGATAAATGGAAGCTATGATAGTATTACGGCTATTAACTGGTATAACATTATGGTTAAATTCAAGCCAAACTGATTCACATAAAATGTTGTTGAACGTGATGTCAAGGCGACGTGTGTATGTTAGGGATGAGTTGACAAGTATGGCACTGCCACCACCACGACAGAACTCGCGATTGCAGTATTCAGAATAATAACCTGGCAATCCATATAAGTTACCCTCATTGCCAGATATCCAAGTTTCAGATAAACATATGACAGAAAAAGATTGATCAAGCAAAGAGAGCAACGCAACAAGATCATCCTGATGCTTTCTAATACTGCGAATGTTTAAGTGCAGTAGCGATAGCGCTGGCGACTTTTCGTGTAGCAATTCTGATGTTTGCTGGCACGAGAACGCAGCCATGTTGATCTAAGGCTAGTTTACAATGAGGACTGATAGGATATCTAACAGAATATACGTAGATCTTCTGCGCATGCAATTCGAAACACGCGACTATCATCCGCTTTCCTGGCTTTTATGGTGCAGTTGTCGGTCCAGAGATGCTTCCACTGGTTTGTTTTTTTAAGTGCAAGGGCCTGCGCAAAAAGACGTTTACGCTCGGGCGTGAGGTGATCGTTGACATATACAGGTTTAGGGCCTGTGCTCTGAGGAAATCCTATATCTGCGGCAGACAGCCGTGCCTTTCTTGCCTTCTTAGCGAATTCCACCTTCTTGTTTCTTGAACAAAATCGCGCAATAATGTTGCTTCCATTCTTTGCGGGCACCCGATGCGCAGTGTCAATGTCCGTATCGGCAATTGGACAACCAATCTTCTCACCGATAACTTGGACGACTGCCAGGCAGTTTTCGCCCTTTGTCTCAGGGATTCTTTTGAGCTCCATATTATTGAGTCGCGAGTATTGCTCAAGATCGCCCATCTCTTTACTGAGTTTCTTATTTTCATCTCTCAAGACCTTGTTTTCTTTGGTTAGCGCCTCATTGTCATTCTTTACGTGTTCATAGAGGTCATTGAACATCGCAAGGCTTGTTTTCATTTCTGCAACTTCCTGCCGAAGAGCCTGTAATTCCTTTGCTAGTTCCGCGCAAGTCGGCATTCTCAGTATAAGCAATGAAGGAAGGTAACCAGAAAATACAAAATACAAAGCACAAAATAAAACACACTATATCAAAGGCAGCAGTGGAAGCGGGAAAAAAAAGCAAAATAGAAAGTTGTATCAAGAAGCAACGAACCTGGACGGAGCAACACAACGGTCAATGCTTGTACACAGCCGCAACCACTGCTGCGAAAATGACGAGCAATGGCAAACGATGGCGTATTTGTAGGGCTCCTTGTCCGGTAGATGGCGAACGTAGTGGCTGAAGTTCAGTGACGTAGTTGCACGTGCCGAGGATACAGCACCAACAGTTAAGCAGTGCTGTCCAGTGAGCCGTGCAGATAAGATTCACCACCTGGACGGAGCAACACAACGGTCAATGCTTGTACACAGCCGCAACCACTGCTGCCAAAAATACGGGTGTAAGGTTACATAAAAGAAATAAACAAAAACATAGAACTATGCAAGTTGCAACAAAAATGAAGTGCTCCACTGGTATAACATACACACAAAAACAAAAAAGAAACAAACAAGAAACTGCACCTTAGAAAATATTTTATGTTCTTAGCTGTTAGGGTGAGTATGAGACTATCGTCTCTTACATGTTTGTTTAAAATAGGACAGTTTGATTTCCGTAGCTGGTTCCCGTACGAGGAAGAGTCAACTTACCAGCATTTCTAGTGCAAACAGCTTTGTATTTTAAGATTAAGGCAGCTAAAGACATCAAGAACTCATTTAAGACAGGTAGTGAAAACCTAGAGTAATACAATAGCCGATGTTCAAAAGTAGTGGTAACACGGATAATATTATATTTAAGAAAGAACTCTCTAGTGTGTGCTTTATAAGTGATGCCGGCAATATGCCCCACGGCTTTCTTTTGTAGTACAATTTCGTTTTTGATGTCGTGCCCCATACGAAATGAGAATAATTTATGCGCGATTGAAACACAGCCTGATATACTGTTAGCTTAAAGCGGGTAGGGAAATCAAACCGACATCTGGAAAGGAAACTAACTGCCTGATGCAGCGCCCGTGTTGTGTCCTCCCTAAGTCCTCGTTTTTCTTGCGCTGTGCAAACATGTTGATTCCAAATCACCAACTAGCCCAAGCTTCCGTTTTATGCCTGATGCAATTTCTTTTCAATGTGCGCTACGTGATTTGTCCATCTCATTGACGAATCGAATACTACACCGAGTGACTTAAAGGGCCCGTCAACAACCCCGAGGTCCAAAAATTGTTATAGAGAGAAATATGTGCACTTTTGCTATGTGAACCTGCTGCCGCAAGAATTTTGCGAATACGCGCAATAATAAGGAAGTTACAGGGGTTAGAACATCCGTTTCAGCTGGTTTCAAATTTTCGCGCGGCCTCTCCACCCTTCTCCGCTGTAGAAATGGGAAGGCGTAGCCCGTCGTCGTGACTCCGCCCACTTCGGCAACGTGACACGACGTCAGTGATACGTCATCGGCGCGCAGCCAACGACCGAGCAGGGCTTCCCCCCACATGAGCACGTGTCAGCGGCGCAGGGAGGAAGCGTGATGCGAAGAGACGACCCTTTCCCTAGCGGTAAAGTCGGTAAAGTAGTGAGACGCCTCTTTATCTCGGAGGCTTTCGTTCTGGCAATACCGCTTCTCCCGGTAGTCTCGGGCTCTACAAAACGGCAGAGGGCAGCACAGGAAAATGAAAATGCGTACTGCGCGGCCGAAACTGCATCACCGTAGGGCCAAGGCGCTGTTTCGTAGGGCAAAAGACCAATCGACGAGCTCAGTTAGAGTGTACTAGAATATTTTGAGTGGCGCGACCGGCCGTCGTGGAGAGGGCCGCCGCGCGCGGAAAGTTGGCGGTGGCGCTGTAGTCAACCGCACTTGAACGCGTCTTCGCCTCTCGCGCTTGCTTGCAGCTTGCAGCCTGTCGCGCAGCGCGTTGTCGACGCGCAGAGAAATATGGCTTATGCTCGTGTGGTGCTCGACCTTTGCTTCCGTTCGAAAACATACGCCGTAAATTTCTAAATTAATGCATAGGGGTGAGTAAAATGCACTTTAATTCCCCCCGCCGACATTTGTACACGCGATCATGTAAAGGTTCCTGTGCGCGACTTCACAACAATTTTTACATAAAAAACGAGTTACGGGCAGTAATTATTGCCTTTCCCTGCAACGGGTGCCATGACCGCTTGCGTAGCTTCCGTTCGCGTCGTCAGCGCAGCTCAGTTGTCGAAGTGATTTATAGTAATGCCACAGCGGTATCTCCTACAAGTGCACTTCCCATTCAAGTATCCAGTAATGAATAATCCTTTCACATGGGCTGCCAACACTGCAGGTAAACTTTGTGCACTGCTATCAAGTCTTAAAGCTGTAATGCACCACAAATAATGCAAATGCGCAGGAAACAGAGCGACACATTTCATTTACAAATACATTTTTGGGAGATAAAAGAGTGAAGTCTGTACAGAAGAATGCTCTCAGCGTTTGCTGCAGCAGATTTTTCATACTGGCAACGACAGAGTTAGTGCTTTCACCTTGACACAAGCGTCTTAATTGGTCTGCTGTTCGAAGCTCCGATTTTGTGCACATTGCCCTATGTAGTTTTTAGCATCCGTCGCTTGAGTAGTGACTTTCTTGTTTTCAAAGGCCTGCAGCTTGTATAGCAATTGTTCCGCAAAAAAGGAGAATTCAATCATTTATTCAAATACCTGAGAAAATGCGACTCACTCCTCCGCTATGCTTATTGTAATATAATGATACATTTGGTCCTGGAGGCATAATTGCTATGTAGATTTAAAGTAGAATGGATCTGTACCGTACGACATTTAATAAAATATCGATGAACATTCCAATCATTTGTCCGCCGCGATGGAGCAGAGGTTATGGTCCTCGGCTGCTGACCCGAAGGTCGCGGGTTCGATCCGCAGCTGTCACATTTCAATGGAGGCGAAATGGTAGAGGCCCATGTACTGTGCGATGTCAGTGCACATTAAAGAACACAAGGTGCTCGTATTGTCCGGAGCCCTCCACTACGGCGTCTCTCATAATCATATCGTGATTTTGGGACGTTAAACTCCAAATATTATTATGATCATTTAGCGATCTGCCCGAGAGGTCGAGGCTGAAGAGGGCTCTTTTCCTTGAGTACATTTGTGAATTCATATGTAGGCACAAACGACGCATACCCCGTTCCACAACGCAGAGGAATGCTTGCAGCTCGTTGCAAGAGCGTCGCTTCTCGTGCGGTGGTCCAACGACACATATCAATCAACTTTTCTAACGCACACGCACGCACACACACACACCCCGCACTCAACGCTACCTGGACTTTGCAATAAAAAAATAGCACGACTATTTCTATAGTGATTTCAATTGCGCAGGAGTCAAGTGCACATAGAAAAATTTGGAAATTCGCGCGGTGTCATTAACTTGGATAGAAGCTCTATAATTAGTGTGGAAGGTCCGCCAACGTAGTGAGCACCTGCATCGTACTCTGAGTCTTCTGAGTGCTTTAAACGTCATCTAGGAAAGTAAAAAGAAAAAAAAAGTCAGCTTTACGATGGCGCGATTCTTTCCACGGGTTTAGTTTCCTTTTGCCTCAGTGTTGGTGTCTTAATTCACACTCAGGTACGAAAGCAAGTTCGGCGTCCCTCTAGGTATTCGCACTTCGGCCGCGTTCACGATTAGTACACTATCTCTTAACACAAAACGGGGCTCGAAATGTTGCTCGCATACTGCGCAGTACACGTCCAGTGGCTTGTTCAACATCCGCAGGTCTCTCCACTGAAACATTCGTGGCTCTTCATCTGCACGGTCATTGAAAAGAGCCAATTTGAAAACCTGAGCCAGTGTTCGTAAAAATGTCTTACGATAAAAATGTTCGTAAGAGAATATTTTCCAATCTTGCTGTTCGACATATCATTTGCGATGCCGTCCCGCAATGGCAAAAAACAATTACGAAAGGGAAGTTTTCCGCATCTGTTAAAGTCCACGCGCAATAAGTCTTGCATCCTGGCACGAAGTAATGATGAAGCCGTTGCTTCGGAGGCATAGCAGGAGCTGCGCGGATTAGGATAGACTTATCCAACGCGAATAATCACCAAGCGCAAACCATGACAACCGCGGAACGAGCGGGCGCTCTTCAAGTGCCGGCGATGACAGCGCCGCCGCAATTTTCCGCGCGAGAGGGGTCGGCGCCTAACAATAGAACCGGTCTCCGTTCGCGCCACTCAAAAGTTCTAGTACACTCTAGCTCAGTGCCACGTCAGGTCGGCGATCGCCGACTTGACGTCACTGCGCGTACAAGGAGGATGGGTCAGGTGTAGGAAAGCAGCGCGGGAATTGTTTTTCGAAATGGAGGGTCTGCGCGGCGCGCAGCGCTGTAATATTCGGGAAACGTGGTCGCCGCGGTCTACTGTACGAATTGGCGAGCTTGTTTGGGGGGGTGTTAAAAAAAAGTAGGAGCCTGTTGACGGGCCCTTTAAAAGAATATGTTACGTCTATTTGATTTTCGCAAGCACTAGACGGTTTGTAGGGGCAACTACTGTATTTAAGGGTCGAAAGAAGCTAGAGCTCTAAAGATCCAGCTTGGGCGAGACATGTTGAACCAGGCAAGTGTGATTGCTCCATGCTGTTTCCCATGTTATACGAAGATTGTATGAAATGCAGTAGCGATGCACTCGTTGAATAATGGTGTTCTCAGCAATGCAAGAAGCAAAACAGAAACGAAGGTGCACATGTAACTCCGCCACGTGTTCCTCTGCGTACAAGCGACGTCTTCTCTCTAGCCTGGCACACATTGCAGCAGCGGGGCTTTTTTCTAGATAGCGTGCTCCAGAGGAAATTTTAGTCGCTTTGCTCCGGACATCGACCCACACTGCCCTGAGTGCCATGCTCGCTAGCACACATGCTCTGCCAATGTCCTGCGTTACAACATGCCTCTTTTAATAAACAAAAGGACTGGCAGGAAGCCCCCAAAAGCGGCGATCTCCAGGAACAACTAAGGGCTGTTCAAAGGGCCCACGAACGGGTGGAGGACCATGGTCTTCCGGTCCCAACATGGGTGTGGCCCGCAACTACGACTCTGAAGTGCCTTAAGACCTCAGTAAAGTTTGCTGACTGACTGAACGGCTGAGCCATTATTGTGACGCATTTTCCTTTTTAACATATTAGTGTGGTTTCTATGAATCGCCAACACTCGCTATCGCCGAATCAGTTCGTTGAGTATAGTGCCTGGACGCATACGAGATCTTACTGGTAAAACAGTCGTCTGAAAATGAGCCACACAAGTACACGCCGAGCCTTTATCGGTATCAATATTCTTCGAAGAGTTTAGCGGTCCCACCACTTGCAGACTCATGCACATAGAAAGCTAAGTGATACTGAAGTGGAAATGGAGGCCACCAAGGATTCAGTGGCTGCTAGACAGGCTATAGATCTTTCGAATGATTGACGATGGATGAGGCAGTGGCGCGAAATGTTGGGGGGGGATAGGGTTCAGGGGGGGTTCTGACCCCCTCGTGTTCGGATGGAGAGGGGGGGGGGGGGGGCACACCTTGCACGTGTCTCCCCTTGAGGCTTATCTTTCAAACATCATACTTTTCTTTCTTGACATTTAGGTAGAGCGGAACCAACCCTGAAATCTGGAGGCCTTCCAAAGAGCACAAACTAAATACAAAAAAAGTGAAAGCTGATTTTAGTTTTAAAAGGCACTACAGAAAACAAATTTTTTTGAAATGATACGGGTTACTATTGACGTGTTTGTTCACTGAACCGGGAGCGCGGGAACACAGAACGGACGCACGTTGGAAAGACACATTTATACATAAAAGCGCGCATTGACATGCGCACTGTTTCCAACGTGAAAATAAATCAGTTGTTAGTGAGCGCTGGTACTGTGTTATCCTTCCTGCGTCCGTTGTGTGCTCCCGGTTCGTGAACAAATATGAATTACCAACTAGCCCACCTTTCGATCCTACTATTGACGTGTCGCAAATGTTCATTATGCTGAGCTTTAGATTGCAATGCAACTAAAGAAAGTCACTAACAACGAAGTATGAATCATATTGCTTATGTCTCGCCTTCCTTTGTTACACGAACACTGCAAACTGAAATTCCCCGAAAACTTGGCTACGGCATTCGGGAAGACGCTTATGGTTCGACCTTTTAACGCGGTTTACATTGCAGTGTGTACCTGTGTTCAATACGCCTCGCATGTCTAAGCTGTATGTTGAAATTGCAACTGCCGTTTCGCAAGATTACGAGAAGACTCAATCGCACAATGCAAATATGAAAGGTGTGTACCTATGCTAGTTTTTTTAAAACTTCAACTAAGCATGATCTTAATTTTTATATAAATAAAAATAATCCTATACGTTGTTCGAAATTGAGCCTCCCCCGGCTGGTCTGGTTTCCTCGCGTCCTGGCAGGTGGTGGCAAACCTCAAGAAGAGCTGCTGTTGGAGAGAACCGGACTGCCGATGAAGCGTATAAGAGGCTTATTCATGTTTGCAGGTTCAGGGTTCTTTCCAGAATCCGTTTCTCGTGCATTCGGTTGCGTCTTTTACCCCCTTCGCAGTCCCTACATGCCAGACGTATGGAAACAGGGGACGGTGTTTTCTTTCAATCAGGTCACGCATCCCGCTGGTCACTGTTCAAGCTGTATGGTTCTAAGGAAGAGTGGGACCGAGCTCTGCGCAGCTCGGGCCTCGAAACACAGCTCTGGGCTGTCCATGGGCCCGCGACGCGGCGAAGGGGCAAGGTCTCTCTGTCCCGACGTGGCGAAGGGTGGCTCGCCGATGTCAACAATGTACAGAAAACGGCCGCCATGGCAAGATGTGTGTCCCCCCCTTCTGGCTTTACATGCAGCTGAGATGAACGAAGCACATGCAACCGGAAGCATGCGTCGGAATAACAATGCAAAGCCAGGCGCTCAAGTGGGGCGGTCTCTCGGCTGCACTTCGACCTCCAACGAGGGCGAGTCATTCGGGCGGGGCAGGCGAGGCAAGCACCGTCGACAACCGCGAGCGCACACGAACTTGCGCAGGGGGTGTTCGATGACGGCCGCAACGGTGCCGCCGCCGGCTCGGCCAGCGGTGGAGGAGGCCCGTAGCGGGGCTGCCGTTGCCGACGAGGAACCTGTTGGGCACCCACGCTTGGCGGCCGCTTTTGGGATGCCCCTACGCGCCTCGACGTGCTCGTACGTCGCCGAGTGGGCGGCACCGATCGGGCGACAGCGCCCGTTTCGGAGGAGACAGCCGACCAGCGACCAGGAGATGGAGCGGACAGGGTGAGTCGACGTAACGTAACCTCACGCGCCGTTTCCGGAAGGCACCGTCGGTATGCCGTTACTGATTATACGTGTCACGTATGCGCCCGCCAAAGGTACGGCCTCGGTGCACGTACCCCGAGCGAGCTCTGGCTGGAGGGTGTACGTACTCTGCTCCGAATCGGGGAACCGTCATAGGAAGCAAGCCCAAGAGTCTCAACTCGATGCTCGCACAGCCATCGCTGCTTTAGAAACTGCGTACGCTGGTATAAATGTCAGTGTAATTGTCGATCGATCGATTGATTTTTCCTATAGTACGCAATATTCGTTCCAAGTGATGCTTCTGCAAATGTTTTTGTTATACAAAGGAGGCCTACATTTACACTATAAGGATAGAAACTTGAGCGTGTTGGTAGGCCTTCATCTTTGGTTGAAGCAGCGCACAGAAGACGAGGACGAACAAAAGGGAACCGGCGCTGACCCGCAACTAAACTCTCTTGGGAAGAAACAAGCATATATGGAGATGTTGCACATCATAAAAAAAAAAAGAACCCTGGGCAAGGCAATAGAGATGAACTCAGGTATCAAATTTTGCAAGTACTGCATAGGTACACAAATTCTGCGCCACTGAGTGAGATAGACAGGAGGCTGACACACTTGTCACCTTTCCTTCGAAGAAACCTTTGGTTATGATACATCTATATATATATTCTTGTCTTTTGAAATTCCAAGCATTTCTTTGCGCACTGCAGACACTTTGGGCGTATCTATCTATCTATCTATCTATCTATCTATCTATCTATCTATCTATCTATCTATCTATCTATCTATCTATCTATCTATCTATCTATCTATCTATCTATCTATCTATCTATCTATCTATCTATCTATCTATCTATCTATCTATCTATCTATCTATCTATCTATCTATCTATCTATCTATCTATCTATCTATCTATCTATCTATCTATCTATCTATCTATCTATCTATCTATCTATCTATCTATCTATCTATCTATCTATCTATCCGCCTACGTCTGGGTGCTCTCGTAATCACCTCCTTAACTTGGGGTACGCCAAAATTAGTATGGGAGGGTAAGAGGGTTTGACGATTATGACTGTCTGGTGATGACATGAATAATGTGAAAATCACGCCGCGTACGACTTCAAACACTTTCCTACAGACACGTGTGGCACATACCCGTTTACCACGGGGCGCGGTGTGCGGGTATGCACCATAGGTGTTTAACAGTTTCAGTGCTGGGCAGTATCGAAAATACACGTATCTTGGATGTTATCTTAGATACTCTTTAGGCATGTTGTATCTGTATCGCGACACGTCTCGCAAAACGAGTATCTGTATCTGTATTTCCGATGCATTCAATAATGTATCGTATATCCTAAGATACAAGATACTGCTATAGGCTCCGTTCAGTGGAGTTTGCGAACGCGCTCACGCCATCTATCGCCACGCCGCGGAACCCGCGGGTCGGCCTCGGCGCCGTCGGCGTCGTGGGACGCGGCCTGTGAGGCGGTTCAGTTGGCTTCATTCGGCGAGCGCAGCGCCTGTGACCTCGTGTTGACGCCACGATTCCGTGGTACGATGAAAACTGATGGGGGGCACCGGTACCGCGAGTACCTCGAGCGGAACGAAATCCAACAAGCGCCGCTACTGCTGCGTGAAAGACTGAACTTCCATGAACTTTTTAGCTGAGGTGGGCGAGGAGTATGTGGTTAATTTCAAAAGGAGGAAACATCCGTTGGCCGTGTCTGAAGTGCGACTGGATGTGTATGTGTAAGGCGGGGGGGGTATCGAGAGGAGAAAGTACAGGCCCGTGCGCTTCTTAAGTCCGGCCGTGTGTAGAACGACGCGGTGCCCTCACGGGTGCCGCGTGCCTCGGAGGGTCTTAGGCGTTCACGTGCTTCTGTTCTGTGGCTCACGTACCGCGCTTGCTCAAACGTAGGCGCCCCACGCACGTGCATTACCGTCCGATCAAGCAGCCGAATCGCCAGCTCGGTCTTTTTAAAAAAAATTAAGACGCACGAGCACTCACTGGTGGGCCACAGTGGCGTAGCCAGGGGGGGGGGGGCGAGGGGGGGAGGGAGGGGGTAAACACCCCCCCCCTCCTCGGAACACGCTTTTGCACGCACGTACATTTCACATGCACGCGCAAGCGCACGCACGAACATAAATTATGATTGAACCTCCCCCCCCCCCTCCCCCACTCGAAAAAACATTTCTGGCTACGCTACTGGAAGCTCATATAAGTACGATTCTGACGTAATACTGGATTCGCAGCGTGCCTGATAACATTACATATACACGTGTGCGGCGAACCACCTTACGCGATATGCGCTTTCCTCGTGAGCCAACTTACCGCCGAAAAGTTCATGAATGGGTGCCCTGTCACTCGGACGCGCCTTTTTCGACGGCATTCTCCACGTCTGCGGTTGGGAGGTGCATGACGCCTCCTCTTTTCTGTTCATATAAATGGCAACGGCAGCGCAATGCTTGCAGTTGCCATCCGCGCCGTACCTGCAGTCGCATGAGCCTTCGAGGACATATCGGTCGGCCTCGTGCAGCTGTAATCCACAATAACTCAAAACAATTACACTCCTGATCGCGAAATCACATGAATCACCCAAGCATGCGTACAGAGCGACCGCCCTATTTTGCGCCAAATTGATCATTTAGTCCATCTTTGCGACATGCAAAATGCCCCGTAGTGCATAGAGTGCAGCAGTACGCGGTATTCAACGTCACTGTCGCTGAGATGTAAGTGTCTCCTGTACAGTACTTATCGATTCAAACGCGGAATTTTGCAACCGCGGGTCATTTGCCAGCTGCCGCATGCATGGCTTTTTGGCATTGAGCGAACGGTAAACCTAGGGCTCGAACGCAGATTAGTAAATGCAAGATTTTTGGGCAAGTTCAAATGATCGCGCTTGAACCAAAGAACACCGTCGTACAATTCATTCCTTCGCCAATTAACCAGCCAAGCCGGCGCGGCGCAGTCGCGCCTCCGAGGCTGTGACAGCTCATCTTCGCTGTCTACCAAATGCAGGCGAAGTCATTTCGCCAAGGCGGGACAAAACGGCAATATTTAGGATTGAAATGGAAGCGTGCGCTCTACTTACCCGCAAAGAGACGACGTATAGTTGTTTCCCTTGTTGAGAATGACATCGCGCGCTTACAACAACGCCGTCTGTCTCCTTCACTTCATAAACGTGTCCAGCATCGTACAACTTCTCGCCTTTCAGAAGCACAGATTGACGGAAATACTCTTCCAAGCGCTGCACAGGTTTGAAGCCGCACAGAACTATTGTCGTCATTTTGCGCCATCCGAAACTATGCAGGCAGCTGCATTCAAATACACCGCCTCAGCACGCCGCGCCACTCCCCGGCCGACCCGCCGGTTCGAATTTATGCCACACAGTGGCGCTAGTAGTACTGCTCCGTCGCGCCGCCTGTTCAGTGGGCGAAGGCTATAGGAACACCACCATGCGAAACAATAATCGCAGACAACTCTGCTTCTCAAACTTGCACTGGTAGCACTAAGCCACCTGAATAAAACTAAGGCCATTGGCCGAAAGATAAAATTATGTCAGAGTCCACCGGTGAGGACAAGCGATTAGGTCTGCGCGACCCTTTTGGTGGAGCAGACCTGCATGACAGCGATCGTGCAGTCTCGACAGAAACATGCGCGTGAACGTATGAAGGCCCGCGAGCTTGCACACGTGCCTTTCGTTTTCTGGATTTTTTCCCCTTTAGTTGTGTCAGTACCATGACACCCTTAGGTGCTGTCCAGCGCCGGGCAACACATTGCGTGCGGGGCGATTATCGCACAGATTCGGTTGCCCCTCTCATGCGTAGTGCTAGTTAGAGGTGCTTCGTAATTAAATATGAAGCAAGGGATTCTTTTGCGTCTCGCGGCTTTCGCACATCAGCGATTTGAAGGATCTCGTGGATGTAAGTTTGACATACCTACGATGATGCACTTATGCACAAACAAGATTCTATGTATAGACGATTTTACGTAAGAAATATGGGCACCACCACCTGGGGCTGTGAAACTAATGTTTTCTTATATTTCTATTTCGTGACGTGAAATACAAAAAATATAGGAAATGTCCAATGCGTCAACCCAACCGTTATCATGTGCATGCGCCCACTGTCCATTTATTTGTTAACGATACAAGACGGCAAGGTTAACAGCCCACTATGGCGGCACCCAAACCCATGTGCTAAAGTTGTCTATAGCACAGCCGGTACCAATCCAAGACCGAATAGAACAGGCGTTTACGTAACAGAAGACATCTGGGCGTACTGTATCGTTCTCTTCCTGCTATTTTTATTCAGAGAGTTTTAAATCATTATGCTAGTCAGCACAAGTGCATTCTTAGTTGTCCTACTATTGCATCCAGTACATTACTTAGAGCTCTGCACTGTTTTTTTTCCCGTCTGGTCACTGCAATATGCCTTTTACAATGTGTTGCCACAATACGCTATCAGCTTTATTGTTACCTTTAACTGTATGCTCAATTTCTGCAACTGTTTACACATTTATATTTCACTTGGGTTTATTCTGCCTGGGCGATTATGGAAACAAATACGCCATTATGTAGGCGTGCACTCAGTATATAGTACCAAACATTCTGCTTACTACTTAGTAATATGGCCAAATTGAGTTTGCATTGTAATAATGTAAATAGTGAGGAGTCATCCTAAAGATGTCAGGAAGGGGATTCGAGAAACACTGCTACACATGTTTCTATACTTATTCACTCTGAGTGTTTGATAGGGAACGTCTTTTCTATTTTAGTTATATTTGTTTTTCTTTTTCAAGCTGTCCTATTTTTTTTATTTATTTTTTTTACTCTTACTAATCGCGAGGTGATGGGTGCTGTTTTTCAAAATATTGTGGATAGCCGCGGTGCACTAAGACGATTTGTCCAACTATACTGCCATGCACTCTTATTTGTTTATTGTGGTGTGATCGGGCTTAAACCGCAAAAAAAAAAGAAAAAAAAAAAACACGCACCGCTTGGCACCGGCCCTGCCCCGATTTTTCGGAATATTTACGATTTTCTCCGGTTGTTCTGCTAAGATTACGCGCAAACCCCGGCCGCTGCTGCCGCATTTTGATGGAGGTGAATTGCTAGAGGCCCATGTACTTAGATCTATGTGCACGCCGAAGAACACCAGATGGTCGAAATTTTCGGAGCCCTCCACTATGGCGTCCCTTCATAATCATATATCGTGGCGTTGGGATGTAAAACCCCCAAAATTGTTATTAAGATAACGCTCAGCACGCGAGTACTGTAGTTTATTCGGCAGTTTGCGCGAGCACCAGCGATAACGCTGGAAGGTATAAAACATGACGTGTTCGGCCGATGATCAGATTACCAATGGTCGACGACATTTATTGCCGCTATCGGTGCACAGCGTGCTTTGCTTGTACTTTAAGTTAGTTTTCCTAGGCACACGTTAGCCCAATAAAGACTTCCGTCTCTACCGGAGTGACTGCCGCCTTCTTCATAGTCACCAAGACGGACAATACAATAAGTGTGAGACGTTTCTGTGGTGCACATGTTCTCTAGTTGAACGAAAATTGTTAAAGGGTTACACAGTATGGAGAACATAGGTCGGCAAAATAAATGGAGCCCGCGCAGATTCACTCAATAAATATGTTTTTCGCTTAGGACTCACTAGGACACAGACTAACCAAAATTTTGCTGAAGCGAAGTAAGATCGGACTCAGACTCATGAATATTTTCGTCAACGGGACTCACTCGGACTCATACTCACCAAAACTTTCCTCAAGCGGACTCACTTGGACTCAGACTCGCCTAAGTATAACTCAGCCGGACTCACTCTGACTCAGACTCATCGAACTATAATTCATACGAACTCACTCAGACTAAAACTCACCAAAATTTTCCTCAAGAGGACTCACTCGTACTCAGACTCGCCAAAGTATAACTCAGCCGGACTCACTCTGACTCGGACTCACGCCTCAGTCTGAGTCTGAGTGAGTCGACTCATGAGTGAGTTTGCCGACCGATGATGGAGTATATCGATAATGATCGCTTTACACCAGCAGATAAGTAGATTACAAACAGTCATGACATATCTATCTGCTATACGTATACACATCATCATCATCGTCATCATCATCAGCCTGACTACGCCCACTGCAGGGCAAAGCCCTCTGCCATGTTCCGCGAATCAACCCGGTTCTGTGCTTTCTGCTGCCATGCTATACCCGCAAGCTTCTTAATCTCATCTGCCCACCTAATGTTCTGTCTCCCTATCACGCGTATGCCTCCTCTTGGAATCCAGTCAGTTGTTATCCTACGTACGCGCTATGTGCCCGGCCCCTGTCCATTTCTTCTTGATTTCAACTATGATATCCTTAACCCCCTTTTGTTCCCTAACTCGCTCTGCTCTCTTCCTGTCTCTTAAGGTGACACCTATCATTGTCCTTTCCATCGGTCACTGCGTCGTTCTGAATTTCAGTTGAATCCTCTTTGTAAGTCTCCAGGTTTCTGCTCCGTAGGCAGTGTTGTACACGTTCCTCTAAAACAGGAACGAAAAGCTCGTTCCTCGTTCCTTCACAATTTCGGAACGAGTTCCCGTTACAAGTTCCTCAAATGCAAAAGGAACTCGTTACAGTTACATTTCCAAAATTGGAACGTGTCGTTACATTAACGTTACAATTCACGTTTTAATAAATATATGGTGTCGGATAATCCTGAGGCAAAATAAAGTGAGCAATTTAGAGCTCCCATCAAGCTACATATATCAAATGAATTTAATATTCCCGACAGCAAGTTATACATAAGTAAAGAAATCTAAATAAACGCTCGTAGACAAATTTTTTCGACAACACCGGCCTTACTACATACATGTAACCATAAGCGTGCGCAGGATTCCCCTTCAGGGGGGGGGGCGAAGGTTCGTCGCAGCGCCCCCCCCCCCTCCCTATTATGTCAATGTATGGGGCTGACTTTGCCCCCCCCCCCCCCCCCCTGTCGCCCCCCCCCCTACAATGTATAGGGCTGGCTTTGCGCCCCCCCCTTCTCGCCCCTCTGCCCCCCCCCTCCCCCCCTCCGTGCGCACGCCTATGCATGTAACTGCAACTTTCGGGCTCGTCTATTTCAAGTCCAACACATGTAGCACTTTGCAACGTCGTTCTTCAAAGGCGCAGTCAGGATACTGCACTTCTCATATTCAAATAGAAATATTCAGCAATGCAGCAATATATCTGAACTTCTTGCACAGGAAATCGCATCGAAATGGACAGTACTTAGGCGTTTAATGAGTGCTGATTCAATTTTTCAGTGTGAGCAGAAAATAACGTTCAGGATACACATTTGCACCGTAGTAAAGTCCCCGGTTCACAGTCTGCGAACATATTTCTGTATATTTCGTCCTTTCCCTTTCTATATTTTGTTCTCTTTCTTGCCTTTCGTTCTCTTATTTTTTTTCTTCCTCTTTCTTTATATATTTTCGCTATATATATATATATATATATATATATATATTGTAAGGATGACAACGCCGAAGCGGCGCGGGCACGCGCTAAGGGACCGAGAAGAGAAGGAAGACGAGGAGAACGAAGTCGGAGAATAAGAACAGCCGGCCTACTGAACAGGCGTTGTCTCTTGTTCCTCTGTCTAGTTCATGACAATGGCGCAGTCGTCGAAAGGCTTTGGCAAACCCCAACTGCTAGCTTGAGACAACGCGTCTTCCCCAGGAACGCCGTCCCGCTTCCTCAGTGATGGAGCCCGCAAGTCGACCACCGCCGCAAGTATCCATTCCACCACAAATGGACGGCGTCCAGGCCTCCATTGTGCTTCCGGGGAACTACTTGACTGGCGGCGTGCTACTTCGCGCCGACGATGTGCACGGGCTCCTCTCGCCTGGTGAGGCCGCTCCTTGTTCCCATGGCGAGTATTTCATGACCGGGACTCTGCCACCATCTGAGCCGCCAAAGGACGCCGTCCACGCTTCCTTGGTCACGGACCACGCCGCCGTGAGTGCTGCGACCACCGCATACTCCGCGGCCACAACTCCTGGCTCATTGGGACTTTCACCCTACAGCGACACGGAGCTCTTCCGTTTCCTGAAACAAGTGGCAGAACGTCTCGACCGTTTTTCGCCGCTGAACTCCGTGTTCTCGCCTGCCGCATCACCACCATCGGCAGCTATTTGGCCAGTACCGGAGTTCCATGGCTTCCAAGACGACGTCTTCGGGTGGATTGAGACCGTCAACGCACTCGGCACCCTCCTTGCCTGGCCGGAAGACCGAAAATGGCTATTTGCCATCGACCGCCTAGGCGGTGCGGCCAAGGCATGGCACGGCTACGAAGGGATCAAACAACAATCCTGGTCAGAATGGTGTGCGAAGTTGACAAGTCTCTTCCGGCCCCTTTCCCACACTTGTGACCTCATTCCTGCCGACCCATTTTCTACCGCGGATGGGATATGTCAGCCTCAGCACCTCGGCAGTGCACCTCGGCCATCCGTCACCCTGCCCTCTCTGGTGGAACGAGATAGGGAGGGGGCATGATGTAGCTGTGCCCTTTACCAACGCGCCCACTCCCATACATCGAGCTCACGTGGGGCCCCAGCTCGATGTCTCGTCGCAATCCTCCAGCCCGACTACAGACAACCAGACCACCCTCGAGCCTCAGCAGTTGGCGATGCCGCCTCGAAGCTCGACACCACCTGGATACGCGGAGTCGTTGTCCCTTGTCCTGCCGGACGAGCCACAAATTCACGCACTCTACCAGTCCAAGGATGCCTGTGACACCACGGCTTACGCTCTGCCTGCACCGGAACCACCTGTCATGTCACCCGAGGCACCACCTAAACCGCCCCTAGAGCCATCGGACGTCCGCCACTTGCAAACTGGCGAGTCCCTCAATGAAGCCGACGTGTCTGCCAAAGTTGGCGTCGAAGATCGGTCACTAGAGCCCAAATCTAGCGGTGGTTCGGATGGTGACCTAAGCTTCGCCCACCCGGGCTGCTCTGCGGGACGAGACATTAGGGTGGACGGAAACCCGACCTTGCAACTAAAGCCTGCCACTGAACTCACGGTGGTTGCAGAGCTTACCTTCCCTCAACTTGAAATTTCACGGCCGTCAACCTTTCGGTGCAAAAGACTTCCGACAGCACGCTCAGGAGGGCGACGGGACGATCGTCGCAGGCACCCTCGTCCCGCGCCGACTGCTCACTGTTACGCACTCGTTGCGCCTTCTGCAGTGCACTTTGATTGGCAGCGTGGCCGAGACCAGTGGCCGCAACAAGGCAGCAAATGTCGGCCACCTGAGTGTTCGACGCGTCGAGACACGGCGTGGCGTACACAAGAAAGACCACACAGGCACAGCCAGAACCGCCCGCCAGAGACGTTTTCTATAACTGTGGCGCCCCTGTGTCAAGGACCTGTGGACCAATGTCATCCGCACTACCAATGTCATCCGCTGGACAGCATTTCGTCGCTGCGTGGCCGATACCGTCCGGAACGCAACAGCCAAGGCCGACCACCAGAAGTATCGTTGGCACGTCAGCAAGCCAAGTCACTGCGTGGTCCTGACCGGCCTATGCGAGGCAGCCAAAGCCGCCCGCCAGAGATAATTTCGGCAGCTAGTCATGCTACGACGCAGTCGCGGCCGAGTGTAAGGATGACAACGCCGAAGCGGCGCGGGCACGCGCTAAGGGACCGAGAAGAGAAGGAAGACGAGGAGAACGAAGTCGGAGAATAAGAACAGCCGGCCTACTGAACAGGCGTTGTCTCTTGTTCCTCTGTCTAGTTCATGACAATATATATATATATATATATCTCTGTGTCTCTCTGTGTACGTTCGCTGGCCTTCCTTTTTTCTTTCTTTTTTTTTTTTGCTTTGTCTCTGTATACTCGTTTTCCCCTCCTCCTTTCGCTCCTCCTCACCATCACTAATCCCTCCCACCCCCCTTGATATACTGTACTTTACAAATATATGCTATACTCTGCTAGCGTGCGCGTATGTTGCAGAAAGACGCATAGCCAATAATTTCCTCAACATCCTACTTCATTAGTATAAGGTCACTAAGCTAAGAGATGCGTATGAGCAAATGGAAGGTCAACCAGAATGGTATATCGCATTGGTGAGGTGTTCATCCTTACCACCGTTCTAATGTATAATAGAAAATGGCAGTTCTTTGATGTATTCGCTCTAGGGATGACTGCGAATTCTTCAGTATTATGTGTTCGTCGTTGGGTCGCGATACGAGCAAGATGAACATATTAGTTCTCTGTGTGTATTGAATTGCTTTAAAGTGTCATGCCTATGTTGAATAAATACTATGAAAGAAAAAAAAACTAGATAGCTGAGTGGTTGCGACGCTCGCCTTCAGATAGTGGATAGGCGCTGTCGCATCTCGCCTCGCCGAAAAGATTTTGTAGCCAAGAAATTATATCTTTCTCTATATCCCTTTCTTTCGCTCTCTCTGTACTCGTTTTCTCGGCCCATCAGAGTTATTGCATCCCGCGCCGGACAAATCAGCGGCCGTGTTCTGGAAGCGAAGCCGACAAGGAAGAGGACGACGATGAAGAAGAGAGCACGTGCCGGTTCTTGATGACAATAGTTTTCTTTCTACGACACCCCGGAAACCTCGAGCATAACCTAATTAGACCTTTCTTTTCAATTTACAGCACTTACCGATAAGCTGCCAAAGCTTGTCAATAGATGCCATTAACTGAAACATTAGAGTGTAAAAAATCAACTTTTCATCCCGCACGTGGTCAGTCTCGGCGTTTTTCGCTTCCCTGCGCCGGCGGCGGGTGCCTTGAAGTAAAAACCAGGATGCATCGTAGTCACGTGATAGGCGAGCGCTATATTTTCGCGCCTCACACGGTCGCCCATCCGCCTGTTCTGCATGATGTGCCGCGTGCGTGCGCCTGTTGAACGCCGTTCCCTCTACCGTTCCTGCTTAAATGTAACGAGTTACCGTTACAGTTCCACCGATCCTGAATGGAACGGTGGCGTTCCTCCGTTCCTCCCAAAAGGAACTAGTTCCTGGAACGTCGTTCCTTGGAACGCCGTTCCGTACAACACTGTCCGTAGGTAAGTACCGGTAAGATGCTGCTGTTATATTGTCACGTGGTCGTGACGTGCACGGATACAGCAGTAGGCTTCTTGATGGTGAAACTATTTATTTGTCCGAACTTGTGGCCGCGAAACAGAAACTCAAATTACAGCAAGCAGTGCGCGCTGTACACTGATATCTGCGCACAGGGCCTCGGTCGTCGATAATCTGATCATCGTTGGAACGCGCCGGCTTTTATACATCACGCGTCGAACATTATAGCCTTGTCACTGGTTGTCGCGCGAGCTCTGGAATAAGCTCGAGTGTTCGCGTCTTGCGCGCAATCTTAACAAAAAGATCTACGGCGTGAAGCTTCTAGAACACTGAGGCGCGGTTTGCGCTGAGTATTGCTGACAGTCTTTGTAGGCGTAAACGAAATACTGTAAAAGCGAAACAAGAAACGCGCGTGGCAGTGCCCCCCCTCTGAAAAAGCATCGCCCCGATGCTTAAAAAATAACGTGGAACAAAAATGCATGTAACAATAAATAACATCAATAAAGCAAGTAAAAACCTGAGCCCGCAGGTCCCTTAACGTGCATGGAACGGTTTAAGGCGCACCACATGCACGACCTCGTGACGTGCCCGGCGTCGCTGAGAGTTTGAGATGCCATCCGGGACAACCTCGTAGTCGAGTGCGCCTGTATTACAGAAACTCTTGCTATCTTCATTTCTTCGGGGAAGGTAGCAGTAACTAGTGCAAGGTTGAAGACATGCTTTAGCACAGAGGAGATACAGGCAATTGCGTCATTCCACGCCAAACGTCCCAGCCATTTCGGCGACCATCTCCAATGTATTCGAAAAAAATTGTGCTGATTTGCTGCATTGAAAACGGGGAACTGCTGTAATATTTCGGAGAGAAAAAATTTTTTGGTCACGTGGGTGCCTTCCAAATTTCCCAGAATGTCCTCTGGGTGTTGCTTGTGAGAAAATTTATTCTAAGAGTTTAGTTTCTTGTTTCTACACGAAATGTGGTTTACATATTTAGCAAAAGCGTTTATGCAAGGTGTTTGAAGCTAATCAACATTAGCGTAATTTTTCTGCCATATACGCCTCCAGGAATTTAGCCAAAATGTCCCATGTTTGCATTTTTTTCATTACACCATTGTGCCATGTATGAATAACTGAGTAACGTATAATTACTCCACAAAAGATACATTTTGCGCAAAAAATATTTTCAGACCCCTCAAGTTTCTAAACATTACGTGAAAAAATCACGAATTTCGGAAAATCGTCATTTTTGTCCACATTCAGACGCAATTTGCAACCTGTGGTGCTCCAATTAAAAATCAACTTTATACCTCAATCGAAAGCAAATGAACCGTTCTTCTCATATGGCAAGTTTTATTATTACAATTTTTGTTTTAAGGAAGAAAATAATTTTTTGAAGTTTCCCCATTGACGATAATGGGGAACTTCAACCAGGAAGCTGTACGTATGACCAGAGTTCTTCAATATTGAAGGACTCTGGTATGACCAAATGGGAAGCCAGCCGTCAATGGGAAAATTCAAAAATTATTTTCTTCCTTAAAACAAAAATTGTAATGATAAAACTTGCCACATAATAAGAACTGTTCATTTGCTTTCGATTGAGGTATAAAGATGATTTTTAATTGGAGCACCACGTGGTTCAAATTGCATCACAGTGTGGACAGAAATGACGATTTTTTGAAATTTGTGATTTTTTGCCGTAAAAATTGGAAACTTCAGGGGTCTTGAAATATTTTTTGCGCAAAATATACCTTTTGTAAACTAAGTTTTCATGGCTCAGACATTCATACAAGGCGTAATATTGCAATGAAAAATATGCAAACATAGAGCATTTTGGCTAAATTCTTGGAGGCGTATATGGCAGAAAACAAGCACTAATATTATTCAGCTTCAAACACCTTACACAAACGCTTTTTCTTAATATGTAAACCAAATTTGGTGTAAAAACAACAAACGATACTCTCAGAATAAATTTTCTCACAAACACCCAGACAACATTCTGTGAAATTCGGAAGGCACCCACGTGACCAAAAAATTTGTTCTCGCAGTAATATTCCAGCAATTCACTGTTATCAATGCAGCAAATCAGCATGACTTTTTTCGAATGCCTTTGAGATGGTCGCCAAAATGGCTGGGACGTTTGGCGGGGAATGACCCAATTATGTATTTTACTGACTTTATCTGCATATTATTTACATTTAAGGCCCTGCTGTTTTTGAGATTCATGAACGTTCTGACGATTTCATCTTCATCGGTTGGAGTTAAAAACAAACTGTCACTAACATTGTATTCCAAAAATTGAGTATGTGACATGCTGCCACATTTCCTCTTACAATCAGGCATGGCAGCATTCACAAAGTATGCATTAAAGTGTTGAGCCAACACAGCGCCAGTAACACGTTGACCGTCAACCAAAATACTTTCTGGAGTTATATGCTTCTTGTCACGACCCAAAACGGAGTTCATTACCTTCCATGCTGCGTCCGGGCGTTTTTTCGTGATATCAGAAAAAAGGAAATGATAATAAGTAATTTTAGCACGCTTAAGCTCATTGTTTAGCTTATTTCGTAGTGACTTGACAGAATTCTGTGACGGGCATCGTGTGCGCAGAAATAGGTGATATAGCATGTTTTTATTTTTATCATATCTAAGTGCGCACGTGTTACCCATGGTTTTCTTATCTTTTCAGTCTGTTTACAGGTTTTGAATCGAAAATGCTTAAGGTAGATGCGCAGAAAGCTTTCAAGAAATTTGCAATAAGCCTCATTTGCGTCTTTCGTTCGCGTGACATGTGACCAATCACACTCACGGATTTCATGCCCGAAAGGCTGTTTCAGATTGGTGCTGAATACCGAGAGGCTCGAACTTGCGTTTTTTGTCAGTAATAATGCAATGAAATGTAGCAAATACAAGGCAGTGGTCACTTATACCTGATGCTAATGTTCCCGCGTGCAGTACTGTGTTTTCAACGTTCGTGATAATTAAGTCGAGTGCTGACGCAGTATTAAGTGTCACGCGAGTCGCAGTACTAATTAACTTAATGAAACCAGTAGAGCTAAGAATTGTTTGAATATCGGCTGCTTCACGTGTGCTCTCCAAAATGTTTGTTTTAATCACCGCCACAAACTAGATGAAAGTTGTTTACTGAGATATAATCTAGAAAATTTTCAAAAAGATAAAAAAAAATTGTGTGTTATCATGTGGAGGACGGTATACAACGGTTATAAATCTTGTGTTTTCCCGCAGTGTTAGTATTTCATAGTCCTCAGTAACTTTGCAAAAATTTGGTACTCCATAACATAGGCGGAGAGTTCTCATATCCCCGGAGGGGGGCGGGGCGCCCGATTTGCTTTCGCACATTCTATCTCTCGCTATATATATATATATATATATATATATATATATATATATATATATATATATATATATATATATATATATATATATATATATACTTCGAAGTAGAGGACGTGCAAAACGAAAACTTCGTTTATTTTTCCAACGTTTCAGCCGGGGCCCGGCCTTCGTCAGGGAAAACAGGATACAGCAATGCGCTCTTCTTAAGTAGACACGGGATATCAGGATGCCTAACACGTGGGTATTATCACTATCACACACACTATTCACTGCAGTATCGCTACTAATGCACGTTGACAAGAGCATGTCACTGCAAAGTCATGTAAACATAACACTGGAGCTTCCATAAAGCAGATCGCGCGAATAGCAAAAAAGCGACAAGATCGACAGACCAAGAAAACACTAGCAAACGCATAGAGCAAATCACGAAAAATTCAAAGAAATAAAAAAAAGGTAATCACAAAAACGACAAAAGCAAAAACCACTTCAACGTGACAAGATGCGTTACCGACCAATTTCAAGGGTTACGAAGTTCGACAGCACAGATTAAAGAAAAGCGATCCCGCGAGAGCATGTAGCGAGCATCTGCGCATACAGCGATTATGATTAGGCTGTCATGATGCTAGAGCTCAGTTCTGCGCCGAAAGAAACGTGAGCTTGCCTGGATTTTCATTTATGCCAGATGAGACAGCTTTGAACTTGTGTATGAGGAATGACTCACGGATTTCTCTATCATGGTGTGAAGCGAAACCTGATTCCAGTATAGTAGCTGTTAGTTTATCAAAAAAGAGTGACCAGAGGAGCTGTAGTGATAATGAATAAATTTGATTATACTGCCGAGATTGAAAGACAGTTGAATGACAAGCATTTCTACGAACGTCTTGATAACGATCCGACGGAGCAGTTCAAGGAAATTGTTTCCAATACTATAAAGGACCTTGTAAAGGGTGACAAAATCAGTGAGAAGGCACTACGGTCATTAATCCCCCCTCAGTCCCATCCCGGGGCGATTTTATATCCTGCCAAAAATACATAAAGCAAATAATCCAGGTCGCCCAATTGTGTCCGCTATCGGCACCGCCACTGAACCACTTTCCAGCTTCATCGACAATCTCATTAAAGATATCCCGCCCACTTTCAACTCATACCTGAAAGATACAAATCATTTCTTGCTCGACATAATTAACCTGGACGTACCATCTGGTTCTTTACTTGTAACACTGGACGTGGCCTCGCTCTATACGAACATCCCGCATAGGGATGGCATTCAAGCGGTATTGCAGGCTTATGAAGACAAGGTTTCTAACAAAACGGTGGACAGCACTACACTAGCGCTGTTATCAGAACTAATCTTAACGTTAAACAATTTTGAATTTGATGGTGCGCATTATGTACAGGTTAGTGGTACTTCTATGGGTACGAAAATAGGACCAAGCTATGCGAACATATTTATGGGCCAACTGGAAGATAAATTCTTAGATACTTGCACACTCAAACCATTTTATTATAGGCGTTACATTGACGACGTATTCCTGATCTGGCACCACGGGGAGACGGAACTTCTGTCATTCATTGCAAAGTTCAACAATGCTCATCCAGCCATTTCTTTCTCAGAATCACACTCAAGCACATCAATCAGCTTTCTTGACGTCACGGTTACTATACGTGGTAATCAACTCACGACTAAACTCTTTAGGAAACCGACGGATAGGCAGTCCTACCTGCATTTTGAAAGTTCACATCCAAAGCACTGCAAAACGGCGATCCCATACGGTCAAGCGCTACGTTTTAAGAAATTATGTTCCACGTATTCAGACTTCACCGAGAACTGCACCAAACTTCGGGAGGCCTTAAAGAAACAAAAATATCCACCTGAAATCATTAACGATGCTATTAAACGGGCTGATGACGTTGACCACAAGGAACTTTTTATTCGAAAGAATGTTGCGCCCTCAAACACCAACCTGGTTTTAACACACTCCGCATCGGCGCCAAACGTCAATAGCATTCTTCAGAAGCATCACAACTTACTATTGCAGAGTGATCACCTTAAAAGTATCTCTCCTGATCCCCCCACGTGCGGTATATCGCAGATCGAGGAACTTACGCGACTTACTAACATCGTCGAAGATTTCTCCTGCAACTTATTCTGGTTGTCACCCTTGCAACAAACCCCGTTGCAAGGTATGCAACCACATGAAGAACACAACTTCTGTTAAGAGCACAGCTTCAAACTTTCATCTCAAAATAAAAGGTGATTTTGACTGTGGCACAAGCAACGTTGTTTACATGCTTGAATGCTCGGTGTGCAAACTCCAATATATCGGGCAAACAGAAACCCCTTTTAGACTGCGTTTTAATAACCATAAGTCACATGCCACAAGCCTACCCAATCTACCTCTGTCTAGGCACATTAACATTCCTGGTCACTCTTTTGATAAACTAACAGCTACTATACTGGAATCAGGTTTCGCTTCACACCATGATAGAGAAATCCGTGAGTCATTCCTCATACACAAGTTCAAAGCTGTCTCATCTGGCATAAATGAAAATCCAGGCAAGCTCACGTTTCTTTCGGCGCAGAACTGAGTTCTAGCATCATGACAGCCTAATCATAATCACTGTATGCGCAGATGCTCGCTACATGCTCTCGCGGGATCGCTTTTCTTTAATCTGTGCTGTCGAACTTCGTAACCCTTGAAATTGTCGGTAACGCATCTTGTCACGTTGAAGTGGTTTTTGCTTTTGTCGTTTTTGTGATTAGCTTTTATATATATATATATATATATATATATATATATATATATATATATATATATATATATATATATATATATATATAAAGACTTACCGAAAATACAAAGAAGACAATAAACAAATGTCTGTTACACACACACATATATATATATATATATATTATATATATATATATATATATATATATATATATATATATATATATATAGGTAGATTATGAAGAGTCTGGCTTCGGTTGCCGTAGAACAAAACAGGAAAAATATACATACGCCTCTAAAAAACTGTTTATTGGTGACGTTTCGATCGGAGACCGATCTTATATATATATATATATATATATATATATATATATATATATATATATATATATATATATATATATATATATATATATATATATATATATATATTAAAGACTTACCGAAAATACAAAGAAGACAATAAACAAATGTCTGTTACGTAAAAAAAAACCTTTCATTTTCTTGATGCGTACATGCCGGCTTATTTTGAAGAAGAGCCGTGCAAATGCCGCAATTTTCGTCATCCTGCGACATCGTTCTCAATGTGACCGCGGCGCCAGACTCCCAACTCGTCACTGTCCCATGACATGGGCGTCGGCAGGGGGGGTGCAAAAGGGGCACTTGCCCCCCCTCAAGCCTCACCAGCAGTTGCCCTCACCCAAGCTAGACCAATGATCTCCCCCTCCCCCAGCCGCGATGCAACGATCGTTTGCATCCCCCTAAGAGAAAATCCTGGCGACGACCATGTCCCATGATCCGAATTTTGAAAGCCTGAAAGGAAAAGGAGTGGGCATAAACAGTCCCTGGTGAAATAGCTGCAAGACAGGATGACCAACAGTCCGTTGGCAGTGCATGAGAGCCTAAGCCAAGCTCTTAAAAGATACTGTGGGCCTGCGCCAGGGGGGGCTCTGCCCCCCGTGAAGCAGCCCGGAGGGGGGCCCGAGCCCCCCCAGCCCCCCCCCGTACTCTCCGCCTATGCTCCATAAGGTATTCCATAAGGCCCCTGAGTTCCGGGTTCGCTCGCTGTCGCTCGGCGAAGTCGTCGGCACTTATGGTTCCCAGGAAGCAGTCATCATCCTGGTCGTCTATCGGTGGTGGGTCGACGGGGGGCACGAGACAGGCAGTCGGCGTCAGAGTGTTTTCTTCCGGACTTGTCAACGACGGTAATGTCGAATTCTTGAAGTCTCAGGCTCCACCGTGCGAGATGACCCGAAGGGTCTTTCAAGTTAGCTAGCCAACACAAGGCGTGGTGGTCGCTCACAACTTTGAAGGGCCTGCCGTCAAGGTAGTGGCTAAACTTTGATGTAGCCCAGATGATGGCAAGGCACTCCTTTTTGCGTTGTGGAATATGTTCTACCACACAGCCACGCCTCTGCTTGTGTTGTGGAATAGTTCGCCTCTGCCTTTGATAGCGACAGGCTAGCATTACTAATGACCCTTTCCAGTCCGTCAGTCCTCTGCACAAGAACTGCGCCGAGTCCTACACTGCTTGCGTCGGTGTGTACTTCTGTTTCGGCGTATTCGCCGAAATGCGCAAGTAACAGAGATGTCTGCAGGCGTCGTTTTAGTTCCTGAAATGCTTCCTCCTGCGGCGTTTCCCACTTGAGCTCGACGTCGGTCCTGGTAAGGTTAGTGAGAGGCTCGGCGATGCGGGCGAAGTTTTTAACGAACCGCCTGTAATCCGCCTTGTGCACCGGTATGGTGGCGCCACCGTTCGGCAAAAGTGGTAGTACCCTCATCCAAACCGCCATAGGATCCCATGCATTTTGAATGAAGTTTGCGCATCCGTTGTGGATGGATGGATGGCTGCTATGAGCGTCCCCTTTATAACGGGGCGGTGACATGCCGCGAGCGTCTATTTGTCGTACAGAATCCGTACCTAGAGAGAGAATCTCTAGGGATTTTTCGATCTAGGGACTTGCGATGGTTTTTGGAACGCTGCTTCGCCGGCCGGTGTGGCCCGACATCGCCGTTATTTTCTCGAGCTAGCGCCCTGCTGGAGTGAGTTTCAGCGTTCGTCTCTTGTCTCTGCTCCGACGACGATGGACGATGACCGCGAGTCCTGCAGCTTTCGTTTCGACGGCGTAGTACGCGATCCGGTGTCCCGTAACGACTTCGTCGTGACTGCCTCAGATAACATCTATGACTGCCTTTGCTTGATCGGTGTGGCTAGGGTTACGTCCAAACGTAACTGATGCCACCGCTGTCGTTACGTCCAGACGTTACTAGCGCCTTTTCATACCTGCCGTCACTATAGGGTACTGCTCACTATAAGGCCAGTTTTACTAGCGCCTTTCCTTACCTGCCGTCACTATAGGCTACTGCTCACTTATAAGGCCAGTTTTACTAGCGCCTTTCCTTACCTGCCGTCACTATAGGCTACTGCTCACTATAAGGCCAGTCAAATATTTTGTCAGCGTTTGCTCAAGTGGCTATTTTGCTCAAGTGGCTCGTGTCATTACAGCAAAAGAGTGGCAGTGACGTGGGTTGGGGCGCCCGCCGCTGTCACGAAGGCGATTTCCTTCAAGAAAAATATCTATATTAACGGCGCCCGTGAAGCATTAATGCTATACTATTAGAACAATACTTCAAAAAAAGAAAAAAAAACTCCGTCAAGATTCGAACCACCGACCTCTCTGCTCCGAGCACGGCACGTTAGCCCGCTGCGCCACTGGAGCTGATCGGTTGGGGAGGCTTAAAGGGACCCTGAAACGCTTATTTGAAGCTTTGTCAGCGTTTAGGCTAGAGCATCATCGAACCATTGGCACCAAAAATTTCGCTACACGCCGTGTACCAAGGCGGCTACGGCCAATTATATCATACCCTCCTTCTTACCCCTGCCTTGCCTCCTCAACTCATGAGACACGCTGGCATCGCTGGCGATCGCAGAGCTCACGTGAGCTCACGACGATTTGAGCTTCGCCCAGCCATGACCTCCGAGATTGCACGCCGACAGGTTGCGTGCAATTTCGGAGGCCATAGCCCAGTGCGCCCGGCAGCACGCACGCCGTCTGGCAACAGAGGCATCGCGGAGTGGTTGATATCTGCTCCGACAGGTGCCGCCACCCTACCAGCCAATTTTTCGTGCGCGCACACCGCAGCCAATCAGATCGTGCGCAGACTGCGTGTCGTACTCGGGAGGGGCGGTTGAAAACGCGTTGGGCTGAGCCGCAGTGATCTGCAGCGATTCGCAGCTTTATAGCGTTGTAATCAATTACACAGTGTACGCAGAGAGCTTAAATTAGTCTGTAAATGAGCCTTAGGACTTGGTCTACTGGCTCAATGTGTTTGTACAAAATCGTCAAAACCGTTTCAGGGTCCCTTTAACAGGCGGTATGCATACGCACACCGGCCGGCGAAGCGGCGTCGTTCCAAAAAGCTCCGCTACGAAGTGACGGCACCACCATCGCAAGTCCCTAGATGGAAAAATCTCTAGAGATTCTCTCTCTAGGTACGGATTCTGTACGACATTTAGACGCTCGCGTGACATGCCTGCCACCAGGCTCGAAAAAATAGGGAAAGAAAACTTTCTTTTTATGTTGGCCTAATGCCTTATCCTCATTGATTAAATCTATGTTATTATACCAAAGAAAAATATAAAGTCACGGTCCATCTCTCTGCCTCTTAAGGCAGAATGACGTTATTTATCCCCATTATTTATTTTTGTCCTTTATCTCTACTTCTCTGCCACCAATACTCTAACCGTCCCTTACTTATTTCTATCGCGGACGTGTTCAGCTTTCCATTGTTGTCCCTAAAACCCAAGGCTTCATGTAGACTAGTGCCCACACGTATACCTGGGTGGATATCGCCACACTCAACCAGTACATGTTCAATCATTTCCTTAGTACCCCCCACAGCATGTGCATTGTTCTTCGCTACTGAATCTCGCTTTATAACTACGCGTTCTGAGGCAACCCGACCTTGCTTCAAACAGTAAAGCGCTTCCCCTTGAATTATCATAAAACCTTTCCCTCGTTATTTCGTTCTTCCCCTTTCGGTAGTTACTGAGAGCCGGCTTCTTTTCCATCGCTGTCATCCAATAAGTCCTCTCCGCCTCTCTGACTTTTCGCTTAATGCTCCTTGTTGCCATATCGCCCACACTGCTAGCCGTATAGTTACTGGTGAGCCTCCTAGTTCTTTTTCTCCACTGCGTGTCAACGCTTTTTCTATACAAATACTTGAAAACCTTCTCTGCCCATCTACACTCCATCATTTTCCTCAGCCTCTCTTCAAATCTCATTTTGCTCTGAGCTTCCCTCACTTCAAAGCCTGTCCATCCCATATCGCCCTTTACAGCCTCATTTGTCGACTTCCCGTGAGCGCCCAACGCGAGGCGTCCCACAGTCCTTTGATTTACATCCATTCCTGATTGCACCTCTGACTTCATGCACACCACTGAGTTCCCAAATATAAGCCCCGGAACCATCACACCCTTCCACAGCCCTCGAAGCACCTCGTACCTATTGTATCCCCATAACGCTCTGTGCTTCATGATTGCAGCATTCCTCTTTCCCTTTGTTACCGATGCTTTCTCTTGTACCTCCATATATCTATCCCCCCTCATTTACCCATACGCCGAGGTACTTGTACTCGCTTACCCTCGGTATTTCTTGGCCCTGTATTAAGACCGCATGGTCTTCGTGATCATTGAATACCATCAATCCACATTTTGTTACGCTAAATCCTAGTCCAAGAGCCTCGCCTTCCCTTCCGCATATATCTGCAAAAACAAACGAGCGCCATCTCTCGAAAATAATTCACAGCGACGACCAGACACCTCCTCGCTTCCACCGCCTTCGTTTGCTCGAAGTCAACTCCTCTCTTCCCACTTTTTTTTATGTCTTTCGGTTGCCGTGGGAGCGCGCTCTGTGCGGTCCCACGATCAGCCCTGACTTCGCTCAGCTGCCATCGCATCAACGGAAATGCTTCAGATGCTTCAGTCGTGCATTTTTGTTCATTGGCTGTACAAGATGGCCTCCTACAAGACGGCGCTTTTCTTAAACACTCAGCTATGTGTGTAGTTTTCGGCGTAGCAGTGGTTTGATGACCCGAGAAGGGGAACAGGTGCTACATCGTGGGAACCGCTGATATGACGGCAACCTTTACAACGTTACTGTACGCGCACGATTGTGCTACAGTTGAAACCACCACCGTGGTTGAAACACAACGCCTGGCCTCGCGCCTCTGCTTCATAGCTCTGTGAGGTAAGAAGTGTGTTGTTGCATCGGTTAATATTGAATTGCAGTTGGAATACAGTTTTTACAAAAGTGAGTGAGGCTGTAAGTAGTCGCCCTTCTTGATGCTCGCTATAGTCCAGGAACATTATATCTAGAATCGCATTTTATGTGGAGTTTCACGTACCAAAGGAGAATCTAGCATACGAGCTATACTACACGCGTGCACATTTCCTAAATAAATCTGAGTAATGCCGCGCGTGCGCATTTCCTATATAAACCTGAGTAATCTTGTGCATAACTTGAAGCGCATGCGACAGAGGATCGTGGCTTCAACGGTGAAAGTGATTAGATTTTCAAGAATATGTGGTTGTAAAGCAGTTTGAAGTTCCTCAATTTTTATACAGTCTGTGAAATAATAAAAAAAAAGAACACTGCGAATGATTGGGGGGTCGTTTGCTTTAGTACTTTCACACATTATTATGCAGCTGTGTGGCGCCTGTTACAACGTCAAGTTAGCTAACCGTTTTTTTTTCTTTTGGCTGTATAGTCAAGTGCTGAACAAAGATGAAAACGTGTGTCTTTTATGCGTTTCCTAAGCAAGCATGCAACCGTGATGTACATGGTTGCTGTACTGTTTAGGGTGTTCAATAAAACAAGAAGTCTGTTTTATGTTGCAACAATTTTTATTTCGTCTGTGTTAGCAGGTCACACAAACAACTTGAAGGCATACACGTTAGAAACGCATGCATTGCATCGCGCACAGTAATAATAAGCGGGCCTGTCATTTTCAAACAAATAAAATAGAACAATAGACGTAACAAATGTCATGGCTGTCTAGTGGAGCAGCGTCTGCAGTGCAAATATCAAACCTGAATGAAAATTACAAAAAAAACAAAAAAAAAAAAAAAAACAGACGGCTAAACCGCTTTTCGCCATCGTTCAACGTTGGTGGCGCCACATGTACAGCTCAAAGCAGCAGCGCACGAAGCGGATAGGCACACAGGCCGAGAAATCGACGCACGGCCTTCGTGTCGTTGGGTGGCGGGAAAGTGGCGATGGCGATTTTGCGGGTAGGGGCGTACTCCGGATGTGCTTATCACGTGGTCCAAGAACAAAAGTTCTTCGTAAGCGAAGCGGCACTTCTCTGGCTTGAGTATGAGTCCGGAGGTCTTGATTGCTTGAAGTACAGCTTCAAGGCGCCGTAGGTGTTCGTCAAAGTTTGAGGAAAACGCAACAACGTCGTCCAAGTACACAAGGCAAGTCTGCCACTTCAAGCAGGCCAGTACAGGTTACATAACACGTTGGAAGGCCGCGGGGGCCGAGCAAAGACCGAAAGGGCATGACCTTGAACTCGAACAGGCCGGTGTTATAAAGGCAGTCTTTTCTCGGTCTCTCTCGTCGACTTCGATTTGCCAGTAGCCTGTCTTCAGGTCCATCGACGAAAAGTACTTCGCGTTGTGGAGTCGATCGAGGGCGTCGTCTATCCGTGGGAGGAGATACACGTCCTTCTTCGTGATCTTGTTCAGGCGACGATAGCCGACGCAGAAACGTAGGGTTCGTCCTTCTTCACCGACACCACGGGAGACGCCCAGGGACTCTTGGACGGCTGGGCTGTGTCGTCGCGTAGCATTTTGTCGACTTGTTTCTTTAGGGCTTCACGTTCTCGCGTCGAAACTCGATACGGGCTTTGGCGGACTGGTCGGGCGCTTTCTTCTGTTATAATGCGATGTTTAGTGAGTGGAGTCTGTCGGATCCTTCACGACGACGAGAAGCAGTCCCTGAATTGCAGGGGGAGGGCTTCGAGCTGGTCTTGCTTGTTCTTCGGAAGGCTCGGATTCACGTCGAAAACTGGTTGGGGACCTCGATTCGTCGAAACAGGTTCCGTTGCGTCGATGAGGGCATTGCTGGCGTCCACAAATTCATTCATGTAGGCGACGGTCGTACCAATGTTGAGGTGCCTGTATTCGTGGCTCAAGTTTGTCAGCAGTACCTTTGCTTTGCCGTCATGCAACTCGGCGACGCCTCGTGCGACGCAAATCTGACGGTTTACAAGCAGGTGCTGATCACCCTCGATGACGCCTTCGAAATCTGCGGCTTTTTCGGTGCCAACGGAAATGATGACGCTGGAGAGAGGCGGAACGGTGACGTGCTCTTCTATCACGTTCAATGCATGGTTCCCTGGCGTCGTCTGGGTAGGCAGCGCTTTTTGCGAGGTTAGTGTTATCGACTCAGACCTTAGGTCGATGACGGTGCCATGACGTCTTAGGAAGTCCATCCCAAGTATCACATCCCTGGAGCAGTGCTGTAGGATTAGAAAGCTGGCGGGATAAGTCCGGTTATTGATGGTGACTCTTGCTGTGCAAACTCCATCCGCCGTAATGAGATGGCCTCCAGCTGTTCGGACTTCGGGGCCTTGCCAAGCAGTGTTCACTTTCTTCAACTTCGTCGCGAAAGGCCCCCCTGACGACGGAATAGTCGGCTCCAGTGTCGACGAGAGCGGTGACGTTGTGGCCGTCGAATATTACGTCGAGGTCGCTAGTTCGTCATCTTGCGTTGCAGTTGGGTCGCGGCGTCGGATCGCGGCCACGTCGGCCTGCTGCGCTGCTTCCACGTGGTGTCGTCACGTCTTCCTCCGGTGGCGAAGTTTCGTCGTACGTACGAGCGCCCTTCGGCTTGCGGCTTGCTCTTAACACTCGATCGAGGCGTCGTCGTCGGCGGCGGAGGATCTTCGGCATTTCGTCGTACAGCAACCGCACCTCCATCGGTTGCTGCCCTTAGTTTTCCGTATCCGGAAAACTAAGGGCAAGCAGCAAAACTAAGGGCAATCTGATCATCGTTGGAACGCGCCGGCTTTTATACATCACGCGTCGAACATTCTAGCCTTATCATTGGTCGTCGCGCAAGCTCTTGAATAAGCTCGAGTGTTCGCGTCTTGCGCGCAATATTAACAAAACGATCTACTACAATCGTGAAGCATCTAGAAAACAGGCGCGGTTTGCGCTGAGTATTGCTGACAGTCTTTGCGGGTGTAAACCGAGTACAGCAAAATTGAAACAAGAAACGCGCGTGGCAATATGCCTTCCTCTTCAGGGATAGTGGTAGACTACCATTCATAATTTCAGAATGCTTGCCGAATGCGCTCCACCCCATCCTTATTCTTCTAATTATTTCACTCTCATGGTTCGGCTCCGAGGTTACTACCTCTCCTAAGTAGACATATTCCTTTACAACTTCCATTGTCTCGCCACTTATCGCAAAGCGCTGTTCTCTGCAGAGACTGTTGCACATTACTTTAGTTTTATGTATATTAATTTTCAAACCTACTCTTCTGCTTTCCGTGTCCAGTTCAGTAATCATGAGCTCTAATTCGTCCCCTGAGTTACTCATCAATGCAATGTCATCCGCGAATCACAGGTTACTGAGATACTGTCCATTAACTCTTATCCCTAACTCTTCCTAATCTAAGGCCCTTAAAACCTCCTGTAAACACAGGGAGAATAGCGTTGGAGAGATCATGTCTCCCTGCCTTACACCCTTCTTTATTGGGATTCTGTCACTTTCTTTATGGAGGACTATGGTGGCTGTGGATCCGCTGTAGATTTCTTCCAGTATGTTTATAAAGGCTTTGTCGATGCTCCCATCCCGTAGTGCCTGCATGACTGCTGATATCTCGACCGAATCAAACGGCTCTTGTAATCTATGAAGGCTATGTATAGGGGTTGCTTTTATTCCACGCATTTCTCTATCACCTGAATTGATAGTATGAATATGGTATGTTGCTGAGTAGCGTGTACGAAATCCTGCTTGGTCCTTTGGTTGATTGAACTCTAATGTCGTCTTAATTCTATTAGCTATTATTTTTGTGAATAGCTTGTAGACAACGGACAGTAAGCTTGTAGTCATATTTGTAGCGCAACAAACCCAGACGCAGACAACAGTACAGAACACATACACAGGACGGGCGCTAGTTACATCAACTGATTTATTACTGAAAAGCAACATGAAAAAGCCAAAATCCGTCGGACACGAGCGCATGCGCACCATCACACTCCGAGGTGCTTTCTTATATCCCCACGTGTTACCACCTTACATGCGCAAGATTTGCTTTCAGATACTGAAGCTCTTTACAGGACAAAGCGACCGACGCAACACTGACACATTTACTTTCATTCTCGCTTATAGCAAACGCTTCTATGATTTCTCGCGTTGCCTGATCCTTGCCTTTTTTAAGCACACGTGTATGGTGAATTCTGGAGCACAACCACATCTGCGGCAATTGGTCCGCCAGATGTCCCCCCCGCTGCCCCGCTGCCAGCGCCTGCGACAGTAAGCTGATCGGCCTGTAATTTTTCAAGTCCTTGATGTCTCCTTTCTTATGGATTAAGATGATGTTAGCATTCTTCCAAGATTCTGGTACCCTCCCGGTCAAGAGACACAAGTTTTTCTAACACAATCTCTCCACCATCTTTCAACAGGTCTGATGTTACTTTATTCTCACCAGAGGCTTTGCCTCTTTGCATTCCTTCTAGAGCTTTCTTTACTTCCCCTGTCGTTACTGGTGGGATGTCTAATTCCTCTGCGCTATCATTGCTTCTTACGATATCATCCTGATTGTCTCGGCTGTTGTACAGATCTCTGTAGAACTCCTCCGCTACCTCAACTATCCTATCTATATTGGTTGTGACCTTGCCTTCCTTGTCCCTTAATGCATACATCTGATTTCACAGCGAAAGCTGTTATGAGTTCACAACAAGGGCTGTTTTTGCGCCGTAGGTGTTCGCCGCCGCCGCCGCCCCGCCGGTTTCCATAGCCACTATGGTGCGAAATAAGAAAAAAAAAAAAAAACTAAATAAAAAAATACTTATGCCACAATGGCAATGTGTAATGAGAACGTGTGGTTCTGAAAGTACTTACGGTTGGGAGCGCAAACGGTCCCACCAATCGACGAGGCTGGTTGCAAGTTTAGGAACCACACTTTATGAAAACATGGAAAAGACACACACACACACACACACACAAACACACACACACACACACACACACACACACACACACACACACACACACACACACACACACACACAAACACACACACACACACACACACACACACACACACACACACACACACACACACACACACACACACACACACACACACACACACACACACACACACACACACACACACACACACACACACACACACACACACACACACACACACACACACACACACACACACACACACACACACACACACACACACACACACACACACACACACACACACACACACACACACACACACACACACACACACACACACACACACACACACACACACACACACACACACACACACACACACACACACACACACACACACACACACACACACACACACACACACACACACACACACACACACACACACACACACACACACACACACACACACACACACACACACACACACACACACACACACACACACACACACACACACACACACACGCACACACGCGCACGCACACGCACACGCACACACACACACACAACGAGAAAGCCGCAAAGGAAAAGAAAATGTTCACTAATAACAGCCCCTGAAGGGTCGCGGTAAAAAGTCAGTCAACGCCAACAGAGGCTCACCCACATTAAGGTCGGATGCGTTGTGCGAGGCGAGTTGACGAGTGACGCAGGGTGACTTTGAGGAAGTCAGCGATGGCTTGAGAAAGCTGACGAACCACCTGGAGCCTCGAAGAAGCGAAGCGTTGGAGGTTGGAGATGTCAGCGGCCACGCGAAGCCCGTAGCTCCAACTTGTGGATCGCGTCCCAGAACGTCGGCACTCGGGCCCGGTCACGCGACTGTGTCGAACGCCCAACACCGTCTGCCCGTTCTTTTTCTTCCACGCACGCGACTCTTCTTTTCCTGCCTCTCTCTTCTGCGCGTGCATCAACGTCCTCGTCTTCGTCGTCTTCTGTCGCCGGCAGACACACACAGGCGCACCCGCTCGTTGGCGCGCACACCACAGAATGGAACCCGTGCCCTCTGCGTGGCAGTCCAGCACTCTACCACTGAGCTACGCCGGTGCTTCAAACTGCGCTGCAAATTGACCCTACGCAGGGTTCATGTCGGGTAAGGAATCGCGTTAACACGTGTTGTAAAACGTTTTAGAACAGCTAAGTAACAACCAGGCGTTACACAATGCAAATTGCGCAACGAGTGGGCCGTTCAATGCTCCAACCCATTACTTGCTTGCTTGTTTTCTTGCGCCCATATAACACATTACTAAAGCCTCAGGCATAATTCTTCATCATCGTCAGCTACAACATCAACCAAGTGCACATAATGCGTTACAAGTGTATAGCGGGTACCACGCTTTTCCGAAAAATGACGAATAATGGCATGGAGAATGCTTCCCCACTACACCAAAATTATGATGATTTATGGCGTAGTGGGTAGGTACCACGCAAGAGTGCTTGTAGCAGTTGCCCCAAAAGTGTTTAAAAAAGGCTCTAGAAAGGCCGCTCTTCCAGCTTTCGCTGTGACTGTGCTGCGCGTTCCCCGCAGGCCTGGCGGTTTCTTTTTTTTTGCCTATGCACAGTTTTGCCTTCACAGCTTTTAGGCTCCTTCCGCTCTTTACAGCATGCTCAATTCTCTCCATGTTATACCTTCTTATGTCGGCTACCTTACGCTTATTGATTAACTTCGAAACCTCCGCCAGCTCTATTTCGTCAGTTGCATTTGAGGCTTTCATGGTTTGCCGCCTCCTATAGGTTTTTCGTCTCCTGGGATAGCTTGCCAGTGTCCTGTCTAGTGACTGTAGCCGCGACTTCCACTGCACACTCCTTAATGATACTAGTCAGATTATCGTTCATTGCGTCAACGCTAACGTCGGTTTCGTCGGTTAGAGCTGCGAATCTATTCTGAAGCGAAACTCTGAAATCCTGTACTTTCCCTCTCAGCACTAGCTCATAACTGGCTTCTTGCGTATCAGTTTCTGCCATTCCTTTCTAAAGTCTAGGCGAATGCGAGACCTTACCATTCTATGGTCACTGCATCAGATCTTGCCAACTACTTCCACATGGCTGGTTGTGCACACAGAATGAAGTCTATTAGTTTTGAGTTCATGTTTAAAAAAGCGCGAAAAAAACCACAACACACAGGTACGAAGGAGACAGGACGACGCGCTCTGTCTCCTTCGTACCTGTCTGTCGTGATTTTTTTCGCGCTTTTATTGCGATAGCAATTATATGAACACTCTCGGCTGATTTTTGCCGTCGCCGTCTGTCGACGCCGTCATGTCCCGAATATGTATATGTATGCGTATATATAAAAAAGGCATAAAGAAAAATAAATCAGTCGAAAACAAAAAACTTGGACAATCTCTCCGAAGGGAACCCTTGATGGGATGCGAAGCAGCAGCGGTGCGCACGGCGTTGATCCGGTTGAAACGGGCGTCATCGCAGATAAACGAGCCGAAAGAGTGTTTCCACTCGACGTGCGGTCGAACGTTGCGGGTGGTGGAGAGGGTGAAGCGAGAGAGAAGTGACACGTTCAGAGGTGTTGCGAGCGGGCGGAGCAGCCGGCAGCTGCGGGCGCTGCCGCGAGCATCTGCGGGTGAGGGAGAGAGTGACGTCAGCGCGCACCTGCGAGGGAAGCGTGCGAGGGGAGCGTGACGTCAACGCGCAGCTGTGGCGTGACCTACTTGGCAACGCTCCAACACCTACGGCGAGGGGAACGCGTTGCGGCGCATTCGTACGGACGCACGTAATGTACGGCGTTACACACGTGAGTCAAAGAGCTACTTCGCATCTAAAAATTCCAAGCCACCTGACCGATGATTCGGACCAGCGATCCCTCGCTCCGCAGCCTGCTGCGCTAGCCAACGCAGCCACGCGCCATGCTCGTGCCAGCGATATAACAGCGAGCTATTCGTATGCACCATTTGACGCTCGCGGTACGCAGATCTCGGGAGAGCTTGAGCGTGTTTTCTATCACGCAACGCTTTTACAGTTTCTTTCAAATTGAAAACTGCCCCTGAGATGCGCACGAAAAAAGTGGCTCCCTTCTGTACCACTCATGATGTAGAAGGAAAAAAAAGAACACCGGGCGGCACACTTGGCGTCAGACGCCACTGCGTGGCAGGAGACGCAAATGGGTCATTCCACGTGCCGCAGTTTAAAAGAAAAAGAAGTACCAAACAGCGTCGAAAAGTCATATATATAATCATATAATCAATCCTTGGCCAATCCTCCTGAGTGGGTATGAGTCATGTCAGAGCCAACAACAACACCCTCGGCGTCTGCATTGTGGATACTCGCAGAGGGTTGCTCAAATACAGACACGTAACAACTGCGACAGTTGTTAGTTCATCCTTGTCCTGTGTATACCTATGCGTCCTTTTCGAGCGCCCTTCTTTGTGCTGCGGCGGCGCGTTGCAAGTATCGAGCTGCTTGTCGTTCTTCGTGTTACAAACTAATTTATTGCTATAACATTCATTGCTTCGCCTTGGGGGCGATACTGTGACTTTTTTTTTTAAACATGAATTTCAATCAACTCGGCCAACTGTCCCGGCTATAAACTTCTTTGCGCTACAAGTGAACAAAATCGACGAAAGAAAATGGTACGGGACAACACAAGTGCTTGTGTTGTCCCGTACCATTTTCTTCGTCGATTTTGTTCACTTGTAGCGCAAAGAAGTTTATACTATGTACAACCAACTGGCCCCTACCCTGGCTCTTCTAGCTGTCCCGGCTAATTCATCTTTAGTTTCACGATTAGGACTTCTCCACGTCCACTTACGGTTAGCCCGTTTTCTGTAGAAGGTATTCAAGATCCGTAAATTATTACGTTCTGTGAACTCTACTAGTACCTCTCCTCTGGCATTTCTAGAGCCGATGCCATTCTTCCACTACATGGCCTCTAGCCTGCTTCTTGCCTACATTGGCATTAAAGTCGCCCATCAGTACAGTATACTGTCATTGCCTTACTCATCGCTGATTCTACGTCTTCGAAGAAGCGTTCAACCAAATGATCATCCTGGATGGATGTAGGCGCGTAGGCCTGTACCACCTTCATCTTGTACCTCTTATTAAACTTAATTACGATACTTGCCACCCTCTCACTAATGCTATAGTATTTTTCTATGTTGTCAGCTATATTTTTATGCATAAGGGACCCCACCCCTAGTTTTCTTCTGTCAACTAAGCCACGATAGCATAGGATGTGACCGTTCTTTAGCAGTGTATAAGCCTCATGTGTCCTCCTAATCTCACTGAGCTTTATTACATCCCCTTTAACACCCTCTAATTCCTCGATTAGCACAGCTAGACTCGCCTCACTAGATAACGTTCCAGCGTTAAACGTATCCAAGTTCAGATTCCAATGGCGGCCTGTCCGGACCCAGAGATTCTTAGCATCCGCCGCTGCGTCGCAGGTCTGACCACCGCCTTGGTCAGTCTTCGCAGCCGCTGGGGACTGAGGGCCGAGGGTTAATTGGTGTATTCATGTGGGAGGCAGTGACCAAGTACTGCACCAGGGTGGCCAATCCTGCTTTGGTGCAGGATTGGCCACTCAGGTGCAGTACTTGACCACTACCTCCCAAAAAAGCCGCCAGGCCTTCGCCATGTAGGAGGGAAACAGCGCGAAAGACTAAAGACCAGGCAGAGAAAGACACAAACAAGACACAAACACAAGCCTGGTCTTTCGTCTTTCGCGCTGTTTCCCTCCAATATGTCGTACCAACACGCCCAAGCAACCACTTTAGCAGGCCTTCGCGGAACGCGCAGCACAGTCACAGCGAAAGCTGGAAGAGCGGCCTTTCTAGAGCCTTTTTTAAACACTCTTGGTGCAACTGTGGTTCTTCTTTGGTTCTTCCTTGTCGTTTGTCCTTTCTTGCACTGGTGTCACATAATGGACCACCAACTTGCCCAAAAATTTGCTCTCCTAAAAAAAAAAAAAACACTCTTGGGGCAACCTCATGGATCGCTGGTTACCTTAGTGGCCGTGCCATTTACATGACGACAAGCGACGGAGACACCGATCGATATAATGTTCACCGCGGTGTTCTCCAAGGGGTGTACTCAGCCCGATTCTATTCAATGTTACGATGATCGGACTAGCAGCAGAGCTTCCCAGCAAGGCGAAGGTCAGTGCGTACGGTGATGAGTATGGGCCTCCGGAACTACTTGTCCGCAATTGCGTGCTCGACTACAGCGTGCGGTGACGATCACAGCCAGATATCTACGACGTCAGGAGCTCACTCTTTCAATTGAGAAATGCGCAGGGCTTGCATTCATGCGCAAACATATGTCAAGATACCCGATATTTATTAATGGAAGAGCGATACCTGCTGTATGTAACGCACCACCGGTTCCTTGGGGTAATCATAGACAGAGATTTATCCTGGTCGAGGAAAGTCGCAGCACTTAAATCAAAACTGAAGAGCTTTGTTCTGGTTATTCGTACTATCCCATGGTCGTGACGTTGACGAAGGCAGAGACGGCGTGTCCAAAATGAAACTGTTTATTTGGCCGAACTTGTGGCTGGGAAAACTGAAAGTCAGATTACAGCAGTACACACTGGCAATGATAGCGGCGAGCAGAGCGTCGGCCGTCGGTCAACTGACAAGCGGTGAAACGCGTCGGCATATATATACGTGTGTCATCGGATATTCCAGCCTTATCACTGGTTCATTCTGGTCGAACTGCGCAGTGGGACAAGACACGAAGAGAAGGCGAGACAGGCAAGCGCAGTCTCGCCTTCTCTTCGAGTCTCGTCCCACTGCGCCAGTTCGACCAGAATGAACTCGTACCAACTCGCCCAACTCTCCACGCTGCTTATCACTGGTTGTCGCGCAAGCTCTGGAATAAGCTCGAGTGTTCGCGTTTTGCGCGCAATCTTAACAAAACGATCTACAATAATCGCGAGGCTTCTCGAACAATGAGGCGTGGTTTGCGCTGAGCATTGCTGATAGTCTTTGTGGGAGAAAACCGAATACAGAAAAAGTGAAAATAAGAAACGCGCGTGGAAGTACTGTGGCAGGAGCAAACTAGGGCCGTGAGAATCGTCACTTCTTCAGTTGTACAATATTCTATTCTTAGGTTACATACGATACAGCATGCCGGTGCTCTCAAACATGAGACCTAGCTGTGTGAACATGCTAGTGAGCATTCAAGCTCGATGATTGCGAAGATGCTTGGCCCCACCGCGCTGCACGTCAACGAATGGAACTATTGCGGGAGCTCGGGCTTATACCATCAGTGTATACATGCTCTGCGAGCCACTTCGAGTGCATCGTCGCTTGTTGACCCGACACAGGCAGCATCCCCTATCAGCACTCTCTGCCGCCCACCCATACTGCAGCTTTTCAAAAGCCTCATCACGGGATGAGAATTTTATACCATCATGGTTTTCTCCGCCGATTGTTCCTGGAACAGCCTCCGTGGGTCCTTTCTACACCGCCTGTTAGTCTTACGATTCCTGGGATTACGAAGAAGTCCCTGTTGTCATCAACTGGCCTCAAACAACTGACCCTACATCACATTTTTACGACCTACTGCGGTACTGTGCACGTGTACACCGATGGATCTGCCGCGCTGTATACCTCTGCGGCAGTCTTTGTCATCCCACCACTGCATATCGCTCGACGGTTCAAAGTATACTACAAAACCACATCAACTGCCGCAGAGCTTTGTTGCTATCCGGGAGGCGATAAGGTTCATTTCTGGTGAGCAACCTCGTGCGTGGACGATATTCTGCGATTGCGAACCCGCTTTGCAGACCATTAATTGCGTCATGAGACAAGGTCCGTATTATATTTTATCTATAGAAATTGCAGAGCTTCTTCACGTTGCTTCTGCAAATGGCCACCGCATCACCTTCCAGTGGATTCCTGCGCGTTGCGGCGTGATGGACCATGAAGACGCAGACGCTGAAGCTCAAAAGCGCCTTAAACAGTGCCCCTGAAGTGCGCACTGCGCTTTCACGAGCAGACACGAACGCCCTGCTTCGGTGCGTAATAGGCAATTTCACACTTGAGCACTGGACCAAACCGGAGTGACGACATCGGCGATTGCACAAATGGGACCCGGAGATGAGGTTCCGCATGCCTCCTAAATTGAAATGACACATCGCAAGTATGATTCATCGGATTCGTCTAGGTGTGGCCTTCACAAGACATTACGCACATCTCATCGGCTGCAGTGACACCCGGTCCCGATTGTGATCACTGTCAAGTGCCGGAAACACTTGAGCACATATTTTCCAGCTGCCCAACATACGCACGTGAACGACAAATACTTCTTTCCTCTACCGAACGATATCGTAATAGGTCCTTAACTGATGAGGTTGTGCGGGGCCCTTGGCCTGACGCCAACAGTGCAACTATGGTCGTAAAAGCGGTCATAACCTTCCTATACATGCAACTGCATTGGATGCGCGGCTATAGAACTGCGCCAACTTGACGGGACTGTATATAATCACCTCCTTACCTCCCCATCGTCATTCATTACTCCGACATCGGCAGCGTTGACCTGACAAACACAAAGAATAACTCTTATGGTACCAGCAGGAATGGAACGCAAGCACTCTGCGTGGCAATCAAGTATTCTACGACAGAGCCACGCCAGGTCTCGGAACTGCTTTGGAAAAAGACCTTATGCAGGCGTAATGTTGGCGAAACGTGAACTGTGGTTGCAGTGTTGCCCATCTAGTTTCATAAACATTACATATGCACTCCAATGATACAGGCGTCACGTCAGGGTTAGCGTTAATTGTATTTCAGCGCCATACATTGAAGTTGGTCTACGTAGCACTATCCAGGGCTACCATTCTCGCAAGCACAAGCGCTACATTTCAGCTTGCCGCTTCTGGTGTTGGTATTACCCATGTTGCTCTTGGCATCGTTACGCAACTGTAAACACCTAGTTATATAAAACATATGCGACTGTTCAACGTACATTTCTGTGCTTGTAACATTTGTACATATGTTTAGCGTCATTTCGTAACGTTCCGCTCAACAAAAACAGCATGGCAGATCCCTCTGTCATAGGAATCGGTAAAACACGAAAGTGAAACGCGTCTTCACAGAGATTGTTGAGCGTTTATTGTGCATTGTTTCGCCACAAGGGCAAAGGAATGAAGGCTATAGCAACAAATTATAATGCCACGCGGCAAGCAGCTCGAAACTTGCAGCTAAGTACTCAAGCAGAAAAGTCGCACAAAAAGAACATACACTGGACGATCGCGAACTAACAACTGTCACAGTTCGACACCTAAAGCGTGCTGCTCAAACACAAAGAATGATGCACGAAATGAGCGCACAAGTATACACAGGACGAGCAGAGCACGAAATGAGAATAATATCTGGGCTTTAACGTCCCAAAACCACGATATGATTAGGAGAGACGACGTAGTGGAGGGCTTCGGAAACATCGACCACCTGGGATTCTTTAACCTGCGCCTTAATCAAAGTACACGGGAGAGCGTGAACTAACGTCTGAGCAGCGCGCTTCTTTCGCAAACGCGGCCGCTGCAGCGAATAAAGTGACCTCCGTGCTCTCTGGAAGTTGAACGCCAGCACAAGGCGTACAAACCCTCCTGATCACGAGGTAAGCGCGCGCGCATCGGAAGGCGCGGAGCTACGACCTTTAAAGCGCAACCACGCGCCCGTCGCGCGATCTCGCTAGTCATAACGAGAACACGCTGAAGTCGCCGATCTCTGAGTACCATCGACGGTCAACGTTGTATATAAATAGCTCACTGTTAGTACTCCGAAGGATGTACGGTTCATGGCGGAGTTGTTTTGCGGCGCGTGCTACGGAGCGAGAGGTCGTAGGTGCGATTCCCGGTGAGGGAACTTTGTCTTGCGAGGTTTTGCTTTGCTATCTGTTAGTGCATATTTTGCAACGTCATATCCGTGACGGAAATATGTCCGTGGAGTCGCGGTGGACCCCGGCTTAAAACGCTTTCATGTTAGAAATTACGCCACACTCACCTTCCCTCTGCATGCTTCGCATAACATCGATTCCAATGGTACGTGGGATCTGCAGGAATTTTTCCCAATAAAGTTTAGTTGCGACTCAGTGCATGTTCTGTACTGCTTTTCAACGTCCTCGTCCCGTGTGCGCTGCTTCAACCAAAGATGAACATTTTCACTTCATCATTGCCGCCTCATTATAAAATGCATGCACGCACTGTGGCGCCACCTAAAAGTGCCTCACCGCCACTTTCGTATGCAACTTCTGCGGGCACGAATTTTAAGTACCTTTTACGAGCCACGCTATTGCGTTTAATTGGGAGTGTGTGCGAAAACATGTCTTGCGGGGGGTCTCACATGAGCAAGCCCTCGTTGCTACGGCAAACCGATTAGTATTCTGCCTTTCGTGGGCTGCCTTCGAGATTTGCCTTGAAAGTAGCCTATCCCACTAACGATTCTCTGCTCCACATTCTTTGCTTTTCTTCTTTACTTAGACATCTACATTCAACCATTAATTGGCTATATTCTAAGAGCTATAGCGATTATGTGAAATGTTGCGGCGATATATACAGTGATTGTTTACAGGTCATCTCGTACATACTAAGGGGAAGAAAAAAACTTACTCTTCAGCCCGCAACGCATACTGTTTTAACAAAAACTTACGTTACAGAAAAAAAATTAATTTCTAACTGCGATTACATCAGTGAGAAATGTAATTGGTTACAATGACCAATTACTGCTTCAAGAAATGAAATGTGAAATTACTAAAATCTAGTAGATTACATTTACGTTGTGGACTTAAAAACGTAGACCTACTGACTAACTTTGAGGTAGCAGGTGCTTATCGTAACATTTACTACCTACGTGGTAATTGGAAGAGTGTTGAAGATAATAACTGCGAAGTTAGTAACTTTACGACCATGACACTTCCTACTTACAGTAAATACCTACGGGGAAGCAGTAATACACAGTTAGTAACTTCACTACCCGAAAAGCTGAAATAAGAAGTGGGACTGTACTGCACGTGACCTGGTAAATACGCAACACAATGACGTCTTCAGATGCCAATTTACACATAGAGGCATGAACAGACAAAAAGTCATAGTTTCGCCATAAGGCGAAGCAATGAATGCGATAGCAACAAATTGGAATGTCAAGCGACGAATGGCAAGCAGGTGGAAACGTGCAGCGCGCTGCTCACGCACACATGACGCACGAAAACAACACGCACAGGACGAGAGAGAACTAACAACGTTCAAAGCTCGACACTTAACGCGCTACTCAAACAAAAACGACGCACGAAACGAGCACTTTGACTTGGGCGAGTTGGTACACACTCGGATAGGTTTAGCGCGATTTAGACGAGCACTTTGACTTGGGCGAGTATGTACCAACTCGCCCAAGTCAAAGTGCTATTGGAACAGATTTCTTCTACATTGGGCCCCTTCCTATCTGGAACTTTCCGCATTGATCCGGCTTTGACATGCGCAAACCTGATTGCTGTATCTACCTGCCAGTCAAGAGTCAGCGCTCGTCTGTGTTCTGTGTGCCTCCTGTCCTCGTCTAAATCGCGCTAAACCTATCCGAGCACGAAACGAATTCACGGGTACAGACAAGCGCGAACTAACAAGTGTCGCAGTTGTTACTTCGCCGTTTTTGCAAAGCGTGTCCTTTTCGCAAACGGGGGGGACTGCCGCGAGTGAAGTGACCTTCGTGCGCTCGGTAACTACAACGCAATCGTTCCGGCGAAAGCCCGATTCTCCCCCACCGCGAGATAAGCGCGCGCGCGAACGGGCGAACGGGCGTCTACCCCCTCCCCCCCCCCCCCCCAGGGCCAAGTGCGCGACCGCTTCAGCGTGGGCGTCGCGACGAGAGGGGCGCCGAGCCCGCAAAGCGCGCCCTTTGCGCCATCTCGCTGGTAATGCTGAAAACACGCGGAAACCTCGCTGTATAAAAATAGCTCACCGAACGTTGAAGGACGTGCGCTTTCGTGGCTCAGCGGTTAGCACCGCGCGCTGCAGAGCGAGAGGTCCCTGGTTCGATGCCGCGCGTCTGAAACATTTTTCTGAATCATTTTTCTTTGAGGCTTATATATATATATATATATATATATATAGGACATGACGGCGACGGCGAAAACTAGCCGAGACTGTCCACATTATTGCTATCGCAATAAAAACGAGGGCACACACATATGCAAGCGCAGAATATGAAGGCTTCTGTGTGACATATACTCAAACCCGAAGGATACATATTGTCACGTGGTCGTGACGTTGACGAAGGCAGTAGGCAGTAGTCTAAGATGAAACATTTTATTTGGGCCGAACTTGTGGCCGGTAAACTGAAGGTGAGATTACAGCAATAAACGCTGAGACTGATAGCGGCGAACAGAGCGTCGGCCGTCGATGAACTGAACATCGTTGGAGCGCGCCGGCTTTTATGCATCACGCGTCGAACATTCTAGCCTTATCACTGGTCATCGCGTACGCTCTGGAATAATCTCGAGTGGTCGCGTCTTGCGCGCAATCTTAACAAAACGATCTACAATGATCGCGAAGCTTCTAGAACAATGAGGCGCGGTTTGCGCTGAGCATTGCTGACAGCCTTTGAGGGCGAAAACCGAATAGAGCAAAGTGAAAATAAGAAACGCGCGTGGCAATGCCCCCCCCTCTGAAAAAGCATCGTCCCGATGCTTAAAACAGAACACGGGGGGGAGGTGGCCAATGCATGCAACAATAAATAACAGCAATAAAGAAAGTACAATAATAAAGCAAAAAGTACAGTCCTCAAATTCACTAACGCGCGTAATATGGTTTCAGGCGCACGACATGGACGACTTCAGGTCGCGCACGGCGCCGCTGAGAGTTCGTAATGCCGTCAGGGACAACCTCGTAGTCGAGTGCGCCGAGGCGTCGAAGTACCCTGTACGGTCCAAAGTATCGTCGAAGAAGCTTCTCACTGAGTCCCCGTCGGCGTATTGGCGTCCACACCCATACACTGTCACCGGGTTGGTATTCCGTGTGGCGTCGTCGAAGGTTGTAGCGGCGACTGTCAGTCCTCTGCTGGTTTTTGATCCGTAGGCGGGCGAGCTGTCGTGCTTCTTCGGCGCGCTGTAGGTAGGTGGTCACGTCGATGTTTTCCTCGTCGGTCACTTTTGGTAACATGGCGTCGAGCGTCGTTGCCGGGCTCCGTCCGTAGACCAACTTGTATGGCGTCAACTGCGTCGTTTCTTGTACGGCCGTGTTGTACGCGAAGGTCACGTACGGAAGGATGGCGTCCCACGTCTTGTGTTCGACGTCGACGTACATGGCCAGCATGTCGGCAATGGTCTTACTTAGACGCTCGGTCAGGCCGTTGGCCGTTGGTCTGTGGGTGGTATGCGGTGGTCCGGCGGTGGCTTGTGTGGCTGTATCCCAAGATCGCCTGAGTTAGGTCCGCGGTAAAGGCCGTACCTCTGTCAGTAATGAGGACCTCTGGGGCGCCATGACGCAGGACGATGTTCTCGACGAAGAACTTTGCTACTTCGGCGGCGCTGCCTTTGGGCAGGGCCCTCGTCTCGGCGTAGCGGGTGAGGTAGTCAGTAGCTACGACGATCCATTTATTTCCGGAATTCGACGTCGGGAAGGGCCCCAGGTAAGTCCATGCCGATTTGTTGGAACGGCCGGCGAGGTGGCTCGATGGGCTGCAGAAGTCCAGCTGGCCTAGTCGGAGGTGTCTTCCGTCGCTGACAATCTCGGCAAGTCTTTACGTAGTGGGTGACGTCGGCAGTGAGGCGAGGCCAGTAATACCTTTCTTGTATCCTCGCTAGCGTGCGGGAAAGTCCAAGGTGTCCAGCAGTCGGGTCGTCATGGAGAGCGTCCAGAACTTCTGGACGTAACGCGGAAGGTACTACGAGGAGGTAGTTGGCCCGAAGTGGCGAGAAGTTTTTCTTTAGGAGAACGCCGTTCCGCAAGAAAAACGACTCCAGTCCTCGTCTGAACACCTTTGGAACAACGGTGGCCTTGCCCTCGAGGTATTCCACAAGGCCCTTGAGTTCCGGATCGGTTCGCTGTCGTTCGGCGAAGTCATCAGCGCTTAAGGCTCCCAAGAAGTAGTCGTCGTCCTGGTCTTCCTAGGGGTGGCGGCTCGACGGGGGGCGCGAGACAGGCAGTCGGCGTCAGAGTGCTTTCGTCCGGACTTGTAAACGACGGTAATGTCGAATTCTTGAAGTCTTAGACTCCATCTTGCGAGACGACCTGAAGGGTCCTTCAAGTTAGCTAGCCAACACAAGGCGTGGTGGTCGCTCACGACTTTGAAGGGCCTCCCGTAGAGATAGGGGCGAAACTTTGACGTAGCCCAGATGATGGCGAGGCACTCCTTTTCTGTTGTGGAATAGTTGGCCTCTGCCCTGGATAGCGACCGGCTAGCATAACTGATGACCCTCTCCAGTCCGTCCGTCCTCTGCACAAGGACGGCGCCGAGTCCCACGCTGCTTGCGTCGGTGTGCACTTCTGTTTCGGCGTGTTCGTCGAAATGCGCAAGTAACGGAGGCGTTTGCAGGCGTCGTTTTAGTTCTTGAAATGCTTCCTCTTGCGGCGTTTGCTACTTGAACTCGACGTCGGCTCTGGTCAGGTTAGTGAGTGGCTCGGCGATGCGGGCAAAATTTTTGACGAACCGCCTGTAATAGGCGCACAGGCCAAGAAATCGACGGACGGCCTTCTTGTCGGCGGGTGGCGGGAATGTAGCGATGGCGGCTGTCTTCTGAGGGTCAGGGCGTACTCCGGACTTGCTGATCACGTGACCCAAGAACAAGAGCTCCTCGTATGCGAAGCGGCACTTTTCAGGCTTCAAGGTGAGGCCGGAGGTCTTGATTGCTTGAAGTACTGCGGCAAGTCGCCGGAGGTGTTCGTCGAAGTTTGAAGCAAACACAATGACGTCGTCCAGGTACACCAGGCAAGTCTGCCACTTCAATCCTGCCAGTACTGTATCCATAACCCGTTGGAAAGTCGCAGGCGCCGAGCGAAGACAGAAGGACATGACCTTGAACTCGAAGAGTCCGTCTGGTGTTATAAACGCGGTCTTCTCTCGGTCTCTCTCGTCGACTTCAATTTGCCAATAGCCGGTCTTGAGGTCCATCGACGAAAAGTACCTCGCGTTGTGAAGTCGATCCAGGGTATCGTCAATCCGTGGGAGAGGGTACACGTCCTTCTTCGTTATTTTGTTCAGGCGGCGATAGTCGACGCAGAAGCGTAGGGTTCCGTCCTTTTTCTTCACTAACACCACGGGTGACGCCCACGGGCTCTTTGAAGGCTGGATGATGTCGTCGCGTAGCATTTCGTCGACTTGTTTCTTTATGGCCTCGCGTTCTCGCGTCGAAACTCTGTACGGGCTCTGACGTAGTGGCCTGGCACTTTCGTCTGTTATGATGCGGTGTTGTGCGACTGGGGTCTGTCGAACTCTTGACGACGACGAAAAGCAGTCCCTGTATTGGAACAGCAGGGTTTTGAGCTGTTCTTGTTTATGCGTCGGAAGGCTCGGATTGATGTGGAAAGCTAGTTCATGGGCTTGGTTCGTCGTAGCATGTTCGGTAGGCTCGGCGAGGGCGAGAGCGTTGCTGGCTTCCACAATTTCTTCGATGTAGGCGACCGTCGTGCCTTTGCTCACGTGCTTGTATTCGTTGCTGAAGTTCGTAAGCATCACTGTTGCTTTCCCTTCACGCAACTCGGCGACGCCTCGTGCGACGCAAATATGACGGTTTACAAGCAGGTGCTGTGCACCCTCGATAACGCCTTCGAAATCTGCGGGTTTTTCGGTGCCGACGGAAATGATGACGCTGGAGAGAGGCGGAACGGTGACGTGCTCTTCTATCACGTTCAATGCATGGATCCCTGGCGTCGTCTGGGTAGGCAGCGCTTTTTGCGAGTTAGTGTTATCGACTCAGACCTTAGGTCGATGACGGCGCCGTGTTTGCATAGGAAGTCCATCCCAAGTATCACATCCCTGGAGCAGTGCTGTAGGATTAGACAGCTGGCGGGATAAGTCCGGTTATTGATGGTGACTCTTGCTGTGCAAACACCAGCCGGCGTTATTAGATGACCCCCAGCGGTCCGGATTTCAGGGCCTTGCCAAGCAGTCTTCACTTTCTTCAACTTCGTCGCGAAAGGCCCACTGACGACGGAATAGTCCGCTCCAGTGTCGACGAGAGCGGTGACGTTGTGGCCGTCGAATATTACGTCGAGGTCGCTGGTTCGTCGTCGTGCGTTGCGGTTGGGACGCGGCATTGGATCACGGCTACGTCGATTCGTTGCGCTGCTTCCTTGTTGCGTCGTCACGTCTTTGTCGGTCCGCGACGTTTCGTCGGCAGGGCTACGTCTGCTTCGCGTCATGTTCTGCGGGTTTCATCGCGTTGTCGTCGTCGTCGGCCGCGGAGGATCTTCGGCATTTCGTCGTACAGCAACCGCACCTCCATCGGTTGCTGCCCCTAGTTTCCCGGATACGGGCTAGGCGACCGGCCCCGGTTTGGGCCAGTGTACTGCCGGCGGTGCGGTGACATGTAGCGGCCAGGCGACGGCGAGCGGGATGGTCGTCGGGGTGTCCACTGAGCTCCTGCGAGATAGTCGGCGATGTCTTGTGATCGTTCACCCCGCTGTGGACGAGGCGCGTTGACGGCAAAGCCTCGTAATCCCATCTCACGGTACTGGCATCGGCGGTACGTGTGGCCGGCTTCTCCGCAGTGGTAGCAGAGGGGACGATGGTCGGGGGGCTCGCCAGATGTCGGTCTTCCTCGGTGTGTACCGTTGGCCGGCAGGCGGGCGAGATGGCGGTGGTGGGGGTGGCGTCTGGCGGCGGTACTGCGGCGGCGCGGTGTCTTGACGTGGGCGTGGAGCGGGAGCGTAGCGTCGGGCAGCAGCGGCGTAGGTCATGGCTTGCGGCAGAGGCTGTTGCGGTTCAGGGGTACCCAACGACTGCTGGATTTCCTCTCGAACAATATCTGCGATCGAGGAAACCTGCGGCTGGGATGACGGGAACATTCGACGAAGCTCCTCGCGCACTACGGCCCTTATGGTCTCGCGCAGGTCGTCTGAGCAGAGGGATTGAATGTCAGCGTAGGCTGGCGTCGAGCGGCGATTGAATTGCCGGGTGCGCATCTCCAGCGTCTTTTCAATCGTCGTCGCTTCGGAGATGAATTCCTGGACAGTGCTCGGTGGGTTCCGCATCAGACCCGCGAACAGCTCCTGCTTTACTCCTCGCATGAGGAAGCGAACTTTTTTGTCTTCCGGCATTTCGGGGTCGGCGTGGCGGAAGAGTCTGGTCATCTCTTCTGTGAAGAGCACCACGTTTTCGTTTGGGAGCTGCGAGCGGGTTTCAAGCAGCGCTTCGGCCCTCTCCTTGCGGATGACGCTCGTGAATGTAGCCAGGAACCTTGTGCGAAAGGTGTCCCACGTTGTCAGGGTTCGCTCTTGGTTCTCGAACCAGGTGCGGGCGGCGTCTTGCAAGGCGAAGTACACATGGCGAAGCTTGTCTTCTCTGGTCCACGCATTGAAAGCGGCGACTCGGTCGTACGCTTCGAGCCAGCTCTCCGGGTCTTCAAGTGCTGAACCACGGAAGGTAGGCGGCTCCTTGGGTTGCCGGAGCAGGATAGGTGCAGGCGGCACAGGGGCTGTCATCGTCGCTGCGGTCGAGGTCGGGGTCTTGTTCCGCCGGGTCTTGTCAGGTAAAGGCCCGTACTCTGGCCGCAGACCTTGTTGTCTTCGGCTTGATCGCTGCTCAGGGTTGCCGTCGATGTCTTCCTCGCGACTTGGGCTCGGTTCACGGCTTGACGGGGGGCGTCCGGAACATGAAGGAACAGCACCTCCACCAGATGTCACGTGGTCGTGACGTTGACGAAGGCAGTAGGCAGTAGTCTAAGATGAAACACTTTATTTGGGCCGAACTTGTGGCCGGTAAACTGAAGGTGAGATTACAGCAATAAACGCTGAGACTGATAGCGGCGAACAGAGCGTCGGCCGTCGATGAACTGAACATCGTTGGAGCGCGCCGGCTTTTATGCATCACGCGTCGAACATTCTAGCCTTATCACTGGTCATCGCGTACGCTCTGGAATAATCTCGAGTGGTCGCGTCTTGCGCGCAATCTTAACAAAACGATCTACAATGATCGCGAAGCTTCTAGAACAATGAGGCGCGGTTTGCGCTGAGCATTGCTGACACCCTTTGAGGGCGAAAACCGAATAGAGCAAAGTGAAAATAAGAAACGCGCGTGGCAATATAGCGCTGCTTCGGGGTAGCATACGTTGTACAAGTGATTTTACACCTTAGTACTTGCATATACGTATGTCATGACGTAGCATAAGAATTTTAATTGAACGAAATTAAGAAAATCATAGCCTGGCTAAATTTTTCGTGACATTGCCACATTTACGGCATAAGATAACGCAGCCGACAGAGGTAGTAACGTTTACTAATCCGCCACGTACGCAAGTATTAACGTCTACTAACCCTTACACACTAAACAGCAACCACAATATTTACTACCTCTTCAGGAGAAAACGTTAGCCAGAGGTAGTGAACGTTCCAAGAGGGTAGTAAATGTTACTACTACCTTTTTTATTACCCTTCTTTAGGAGTGTACCTTCCTTCCAATTTTATGCGCACAACATATCCTTGCCTACACCCTCAAGATGAGTTATTCCACTGACATGACCTGACGCTAAAGGAACGACTGCGACTTGCAAAAATTCCGCATTTCGGCAATGCCGCGTATCCTACCAGTGAGCTCGCACGCAGGAGCTGAGTCTCTTGGCTTGTACTTGGTTCCGAGTTAAGATGAGCGTCAATCGTGTACTTGGCTTCTGTGTTAAGATGAGCTTGGCTTCTGTGTTAAGATGAGCCTCAATCGCATGCAAAAAGCCCTCTTAAAAAAAAAAAAGAAAAAAACGGCAGGCCTGCGCGCAACGCGCGGCACAGGCACAGCGGAAGCTGGAAGAGCGGCCTTGCTAGACCTTTCTTTTATTGCGATAGCATTTATATAGACACTCTCGGCGGTTTTTTGCCGTGGCCGTGGCCGTCATGTCCCGGATATATATATATATATATATATATATATATATATATATATATATATATATATATATATATATATATATATATATATATATATATAAGGAACAAAAGAGAGTACGACGCACGTTGGTTTTGCACGGTATATTTTCCGACGTTTCGGCTGGTCCACCAGCCGAAACGTCAGAAAATATACCGTACTCTCTTTTGTTCCTTATTCTACCGGGGCCAGCGTTATTTCATTGCTGCAACTATATATATATATATATATATATATATGGGAGCGTCAGTCAGGCGGCGCTGACTGGCGCTCCCACGTTTAAGTACACATATATACCCCATAAAGTGGACGGGGAGATGACCGCCACCGTAGCTCAGTGGTAGAGCATCGGACGCGTTATTCGAAGGTCGCAGGTTCGGATCCTGCCGGTGGCAAGTTATCTTTTCGTCCACTTCCATTTCTTCACATTTACATTACAATTACTTCTAATAGCTTCCCCTATACTTTCCTTGGCATCTTTGTCTGTTAGTTCTCATTAATACTATGTTTAACAAAGCAAGCGAGCCCTTAAGTTTACAATTCCTTCCTTTATATATATATATATATATATATATATATATATATATATATATATATATATATATATATATATATATATTGTAATGCAGAGAGACACAAGAGACAGCACCCTTGCTGCGGGCCGGCTGTTCTTATTCTCCTTCGTCTTCCTTCTCTTCTTCGCCCTAGATCTCCGCGCGCCCAACCCCAGTCTCGTTCTTTGTCTTCACACTCGGCCATGACTGCGAGGCGTGCGGAGCGGCCGACAATGCTTCTGGTGGGCGGCACTGCCTGAAGCGCGGTGGTCGGTCCCGGCCACGCTGTGCCTCTGCTTGGAGATCTGCCAGTGCATCTTCTGGCGGGCGGCATTGACTCTGTCGCTGTGGTCGAACTTGTCCATAGTGCGGCGTCTTCTGAAATCCGCTCGACGACGGCTCTGGAGGACGGCCCTGACTGTGTCGGAATGGTCGTAGGTTGATCCCGAAACGCTCGCCTTTTCTGCGCCACATTTTGGACAACCGGGCAGGAAACGGTGGATCCGCTGACACAAGTTGCTGCACCAAACGTGGCTGTCTGCGCATTTCGTAGCGGGTCGAGGAGCGTTTCGCTGTCCTATTCGACGTCTGCTGCAACGTGGGGTCAGGTTCCCGCACTGACCTGCGACGTGGCTTGTGCTTTTGCAGCGTTCTCAGTCTGGGGCTCCCTGAAGTTCTCAAACGTGAAATTCTTGTAGCTTTGCTGGATTCACCTGGGACGTCCTCGTCAGAAGCCGTTGCAACAGCAGGTGACTCGTGCTGCGTGGGCAGGTCTTGAATGAGAATGATCGGAGACGTGTCAGAGAGCTTGGTGTCGTCTGGAGAGTCGTCTCCCAGCAAGTTCGAAACACTCTCATGTTCGGCAAGTGAATGCTTTGAAGCGTGCAGATCCGCCTCCGTCTGGTCAGGCAGGATCTTGATGGAATCTTGGGACATGTGGGTTTCATTACGTGCTGGAAGGTCCAGTACGACGCTGGCCGGTGCCTCCAAGTGCTCAAGCTGTAGCGGGCGTGAAGGCAGCTGTTCTGTAAGGTGTGGAGGGCAACCGCTCTCGGCCATTGGCAAGGATGTTCTACCACCGGTTACCGAGGCAGGGACACAACACAGCCTTATTCCTGTGCTTGTACCAGACCCAGCTGCGTAGCTGTCTGGCGGTGAGCAACAGCGTGCCGTTGACGCCTCGAGCCCCTCCTGAGCTCCGTCCTCGTTGGAGGTCAAGTTGAACTCGCTGGAGGTACAGGGAACCCGGCCGAACGCGGCAATCAGGGCAGCACTCCATTATGCCCAGCACTGCTGCCTCACGCCTTCGTACCTGTGCCACGCCGCGGCACCGTCCCGAAGGCGCTCTACGGCCAGGGACCATTTCTGCAGCTCCGTCCAAGCCTCGAGAGCTCCTGTAGTGTTGATGGTCGCCACCCAATGTTCGGCGGGATCGTGAAAGCCGCGGAACTCCGGTATTTCGCAGGCGGCTCGCGATGGTGGGACGGCCGACGAAAATCCAGAGAGCGCCAAAGCGAAACAGCCCAGTTGGCGCGAGAGCTTCATGAGGGCACACCTGAGCTCTCTGCGTTGCTGGGGTGAGGTGGCTTCCAGGTCGTGTGAGGCGGCTACGTCTAGCGTGGCGTTGGCGGAGCTCAATGCCGGCACTAAGTCAGGAATCTGCGCAGAGCTCAACGCTTTCAAAGCGTTCACCGTGCCGCGGAGTCGCGTGATGGTATGTCGCAGCAGCGCGGCGCTGTCCGAGCTTCCGCATGATGCGGTGGTTGTGCTTTCGGTTGTGGGTTGCTTGTAAGAGGGAGCTTGTACAGCACCCCTCAGTATCTCAGGTGCCGATGGAGTCCGAAGTGACAGGTGGTCGGCACGGGAAGTCTGAGCAGTGGTGCCCGGCAACAGGAGGCCGCGTGCTGTCTTCGCGACGCCGGGGCACGCCAAGGAAGCCTGAACGGCGTCCCTTAGATGCTCATGCATTGGACGAACCTTGGGCACGGGATCCGTGTCATGGGAAGCGTACGTGTCGCTCGTAAACGACAGGAGCCTGTGTGCCTTCCCAGACGAAGGTGGTAGCAAGGTTCTTGTCGGGTCGTACCCTGGAACCACCGAAGAGGCATTGACGCCGTCCGCGGATGATTGAATGGGTAGGTGCAGCAGCGGTCGGGTCGTGGAGTCCATGATCGAGGAAGCGTGGACGGCGTTCCTGGATGGAGAGACCCACGCTGCCGACGACCCGCGAGGACACGTACTGGTGGCTTCAGCCGTAAGGTTCAGATGTCGGACTGCGCCATTGTAATGCAGAGAGACACAAGAGACAGCACCCTTGCTGCGGGCCGGCTGTTCTTATTCTCCTTCGTCTTCCTTCTCTTCTTCGCCCTAGATCTCCGCGCGCCCAACCCCGGTCTCGTTCTTTGTCTTCACAATATATATATATATATATATAAGGGACACAAAGAAAATAAATTAGAAGAAACAATTCCGAAGCAGCCGGCTGTGGATGCGACCCCCTCGCTCCGCAGCGTGCTGCGTCAGACCACTCAACCACGCGCCATGCGTGCGCTCGCTTAATAACGGCGAGCTATTTATATACACCATTTACCACTGGCGGTGCGCAGACGTCGAAGGAGCTTGAGCGGGTTTTCTATCATGCAAGGCACCTACACTTTCTTTCCATTTGAAAACCACCCTTGAGACGCGCACGAAAAAGTGGCCCTTTTGTGTACCCACTGGTGATTTGGAACGAAAAAAAAAAGAAACAAAAAAGAAAACCGGGCACAACTTGCGTCAGACGCCACCGTGTGGCAGGAGACGCAGAGAGGCCAATGCACGAGCCACAGTTTAGAAGAAAAAAGAAATATCTAAGAGCGTCGGATTCTGCTTTGTCGACACTTGCAGCGCGTTGCTCAAACACAAAGGCAAAACAACTTTGCCAGTTGTTAGTGCACGTTTATCCTGTGTATACCTGTTCATTCTTTTCGAGCGTCCTTCTTGTGCTTCAGCGGCGTGCTGCAAGTATCGAGCTTCTTGTCGATCTTCGTGTGACATTCCAATTTCTTCCTATCGCATTGATTGCTTCGCCGTTCTGGTGAAACTGTGAGTTTTTTAACATTCTTGGCTCATCTACTACAAGTACACTTACGTGGCACCCACTACGCAATTATTCGTTGTTCTGCGGGGAGGCGAGGTACCCGCTACACACCTATAAGACATTATGTGCACTTTGTTGATGCAGTGGCTAATGACGATAAAGAATGATAACTATTTATTTTATTTACTTATTACATGCCTGCATCGCCCCAGTGGGCATTACAGCAGGGTGGTTTTAGTCAAAAAGAAACAAAGTAATCACACTCACTAAGCGCGGTAAAACCCATCGTTGTCCAAAATGTTCACAATGTCAGGCGATAGAGCATTACATTCTCTTACGGCTCGTGAAAAAAAAAAAAAAAGAATTCCTAATGTGCGCGGTTGAACAGTGGCTTGCAACCGCCGCGCGCACAATGCGCAGCGAGGTGGCCTGACAAGGCGAGTCTTTCCACGCTGTACCTGTGATCCCGCAAACGATCATTCATTAGTCTGCCTGTCTGGCCCACATTCTTGCCACACGAGAGCGGAATAGAATTATACTACTCCCTTTACACAGGAGAGAAACGGTTCGCGGTGCTTCTTGTTGCACCCGCGTGGCTTGCGCACACCCGCGTTCACTCTAGCGTACAAGCTCGATAGCTTTAATGGAGCAGATAGCGCGATATCACTAGCCAAAAATTCGGGCCAATTAACGCGGGAAATTATTTGAAGCGGCAAAGGTAAAACATAGAGACGAGGTAAGCTGCCCTTCAATCTGCCTATCGGAAAAAGTAAATGCTATTTTTGTCGCGTCAGCCGCTTGTGTGATATGCGGGGTCGATTGCCTTGTGTGATCCTTCGCCCCCCTTCCTTTCCTTTCGCGCGGTTCCGTGCGCATATATATGCGATCACCTGCAATAAACACTGAGTTGTTAGTTTAGCTCTGTGTCCCGTCTTGCTCTGTCGTCGCCTGTGTGTTTTTTTGCGCTACTATTCCGAGTTATGCACTACCAACCAGCCCATCAGTCTGCCCTTTTAAATACCTTAATTAGATTGAAAGCATTCAGAGCCAGCTACAAATTATGATGTTGCTCGCTACAGAGGTGCGCGTATTCGGTCTCGGAACAGGGGGGACTTTAATTTTGAGCAGCCGACGCGTCAAGCTTTACGTGACGAGCGGCACCACGCAATGTCAAAGTTTATTCCAGATCTACGTTCTAACGGTGCTCTTCTAACAGATACAACAGACGTTATCTTACAGTTCGAAAGGTATTATGGAATTTTGTTTAGTGCTCTTCCTGAGGACCATGAAGTCGAACAGAAAGCAAATATTATTTCTCTGTTAAGCTCAGTGAACAAAGATGATTGCGCAATAATTAGTTGTCCCATTACGTTAGAGAAAATTAAGCAGGCCATTGATCAACTACCTTTGTCTAAAACACCGAGCCATGATGTAATTTCTGCTGAAATTTGCAAATTATTCAAGGCAACTCTCAGTTCGATTTTGCTGGATATTTTAGGAAAAGTTACGACATGAATTTACGACGCGGCCCTTTTGCAAAAGCCACAGTGTTCGGATTCCGAAAAGTTCTGAAAAGGAAAAACTCTGTGCCTCATGGCTACAGGACAATAGCGTTTTCAAATGTTGACTACAAAATTTGTGCTAAAGTGTTATCAAATAGGGTAAAGTTTGTGATGCCGATACTTATTGGTTCTCACAACACATGTGGAATTGGCGGTCGCTCCATACAAATCAATATTGCCGCGTTTGTTTATTTCGATGTATTCGGTTTTCACCCGCAAAGACTGTTAGCAATGCTCGGCGCACACCATGACGCAGTGTTTGAGAAGCTTGGTGACTGTTTGATATTATTTTGTTAAGATTGCGCACAGCACGCGAGTAGTCGAGTTTATTCGAGAGCTTACGCGAGCACCAGCGATGGCGCTGGAAGGTTCGGTGGATAAAAGACGACGCGTTCCGCCGATGATCAGATTCAACGACGGCCGACGGCTGTTGACGCATCTACAAGTTTACGGCGTGAATCGCTTGCACGTTGTCCTTTCATTTTCCGGGCACAGGTTCGCCTAAATAAAAAGTTCCGTGAACATACCTGACTGCTGCCTTCGTCAGTGTCACGGTCACGTGACAATATCTACATAGCTCGAACAGTTCTTAAGTATTGTCACAGATCAAGGACAGCTTGCTATGCTACAGGTAGACTTCGCCAAAGCTTTTGACCGGGTCCGTCGTTCATATCTGTTTTCCCGCGCAGGCCGTGCTGCTTCTTCTGGTGGTGTCCGCCATCGCAGACCGCGTGGCTTCGCGTGGCCTGCGCTCTGCTTCTCCTGTGCGCCTTGTTGGAAGAAGGCGAAGCTCGTAGGCGGCGCATCTTCGACGACTGCCCGGAGAGCCGGCTGCCGGTGGCCGAGGCCGACCTCGTCATCACTGCCACCGTGGAACGGTTGCTCCAGGACGGGGCACAGGTGCGTCCAACTCTCAGTACGCGAAGGTGGAGGGTGCGGCACCCATGACGCAGCTTAGCGGCGTTGCGCCGCTAAGCCCGAAGACGCGGTTTCGAATTCGCACAATGGCGGCTGCATTTTGATGGGCGGCTATATGCCAGTGCGCGCGCGCACTAAGATTTATTATTATCATCATCAGCCTGACTACGCCTTGTGCAGGGCAAAGGCCTGTCCCAGGTTCGACCAATCCACCCGGCCCTGTGCTTTCTGCTGCCGCGTTATACCCGCAAACCTTTTAATCTCATCTGCACACCCAATTTTCTGTCTCGCCCTCGCGCGTTTGCCTCCTCTTGGAATCCAGTCCGTTACCCTTTATGACCAGCGGTTATCCTGCCGACGTGCTACGTGCCCGGCCCATGTCCTTTCGTGCACTTAGATTTAGGTGGACGTTAAATAACGTCTGGTGGCAGAAGTCCTACGATAGCGTTCCTTATAATTACATAATCGTTTTGGCAATTAAAACCATAAATTTAGAGGGAAATCGTTTAAAATGAAACACTTGATGAGATTAGGCTATTCAGTTATTCTTGGAGAACTATTCACCCGCCAATAATCTGCCTATCATTAATTCATTCTCAGAAAAAAATACAAGCGAAAGTTTCAGTATTGTATTTCGCGCCGAAATTTCAGCACGTGAATGCCAGTGTGACATCACTGATTTCAGTCTTGTTTTTCTTGCATTTCGGGCACATCGGCTTAGTAATGCCTGCAGTGTCCGGCCTCCTTAGAATTCAACTTCCTTAGAATTCAAATTCAGCACCTCCACCGAATGTGACGTGGTTTACTGAAGCGTAGACTTCAGCGAAGGTCCAGAGGCGTCACGAGTAGAGCGTCGAAGAGCGGGCGTCCAGCAGCCTGAATCCGGGCAAGCGCGAGCTCGTGTCCCCTGCTGCTATTGACACTGAGGCTGGCTTGCTTGCTCGTGTGTCGTCCTCTCTTGACTACACTAACTCATTTTCACAGCATAATAACTGTACAGCCGACCATATTTTTAACCTGAACACGCGAGCGTCGACCGCCAAGTCGAAGAGCGCGGTGAAACGATGCACGGAGGCGAAATGAACGACAGTACGCGCGTATGCTTCAAGAACAGTCCTGTCCAGATGCCCTCTGGCAGGCTGTTCCGGGAACCGGACACCGGGAATCGGCGCTTATTGACTCGGTGGTCGATGCTCGCGCGTTCAGGTTAAAAAAATGGGCGGGTGTACATACGCCCGAGCAGACACCATCAAACTCTATGGCGTTGGCGAATTGCTGTGGGAAGCTCAAGGCAGCGTCGCCACCTTGTTTTCCCTTTCTCACTCACCAAGTGTATTTTCGCAGCAAAATGGGGCTTTTGTGGCAGAGAAAAGGTAACCTACTCATACGGGAAATATCGTTTTTTGTTGTTTGGGCACAGTACCGCTTTAGTTAGCATGTTGGAACGACGCTCCCCTCACCTCGGCCTTCATGTACACGAGGCAAGCTGTGTGGCAAAGGGCGGAAGGAGAGGCGCGTGAGTATCGCGGACGAGTGCTTTATACGGAAGTCAAATGTGACAATAGCGAAGACTAGTTGTTGGCATTTTCCTGATACGATGCTAGTTGTTAGTTGGAAACAGCAAGGCGTAAAATTGGGAAGAAATTCTTGTGGGCTCCACTCTTCTTCTTTACCTCCGAGAGGGAGAGCTACATTGACGGACTGTAAAGAATGCAAATCGATGTATTTCATGCATGACACCGAGAATCCCAAAGCCGATACGGTCGCCATTACTGTTTATTTAATTTCTTCCTCCCCCTCTAAGAACTCAACGCCTGTGTCTTCTTTTCCGTCTTCAGCCATCCTGGAGTGACACCGAAGAATGTTTTTCTTGTAGATGCGAAATCTAGCTGTCCGTCATTGAGGTAGCCTATGCACACCTTGCTGCACCCAGGGCTTAAATTCAGGAAGGGCCCGGGGGGCACACCCCCTCTCCATTCTTCAAGGAGGAACTCGGTGCCCCCCTCAACTGGTCAACTGCAGCACAACAGCACCCATTCGGCAAGCGCTGGGGTGGATTTCTTTTTTTTTTTTTTTGGCAGTGGTGCCTAGGGCGGCAAAATTGCAACTCTCCAATTTTACTAATAATGATTTAATCCCGATTGTTGGGTTGATGTGGCGCGACCAAGACAGGAAAACAGGTATCGTCATACTGCTGCATGCATTTCCTCGAGACACTGCACATGACGGGTCACGGCCCTGTTCGACTAGGCCTCTTGCGCAGCATACTTTTTCGCGATGTACCTGAGCGTTAAGCTTAGGGTCTAAGCTCGTGAATTAATTCCCAAGGTTCACCTTGGTCTCTTTACCTAACCAATCAATTTTCATTCGTTCAGTTGTGGATTAAGAGTCTGGTGTAATACCAAGGACGCATGCATTTTGCCTACTTTTTTATGTAAGTAGGCGTGGAAATGAAACATAGTGGCCTGAGGTTCTCGATGCAGCGAGTGAAACAGCTTTATTTGCTCCACAATAGACGCGAGTAAACTGAACGCCACCTGGCAGCTTGGTTATTTCCTTCCAGCTCGCATACCTCAAACCCTCATCGTCCCGAGTTATTTTTGAAAAAGCCTATCCGAATTCCAATTTCAGAGTGATTGATTCGATCGGCGCATAATCTAAATGCCCGAAGAACACTCGAAGTAATACAGTAAAACTCGTTAATTCCAACTGGAAGGCGACCACAAAGTTGTTCGAATTAAGAGGACTTCGAGTAAGCGGGCGTGCGCTAGTATGAACAGACATCGCACCACATCGCGCGGACAGAACCCAAAGAAGCCACCTCGGGACTCGTTATCGCGAATTATGTGCTACTACACGCTTGCGGCAGGTGATTTCGCAAATTAAGTTCATCGAGCTCTAACGGCAAACAAAATTAATTGATCAGTCAGTTATAGGGCAGAAACAAGCACCGACATTCATTCATGTAAGCTGTGTGCCTTAAGGGGAAGCTGAATCACTTCAACAAAAAATTATTTTCGAGCTTGTGAGGACAGTTTGATCCCTGCTGAATTCGATGTGAGTTCTGGAAAGGGAACGCAAATAGCACTTTTTGGTAAAAGGCCGCACGGCTTCTTGAGACACTGAGCGAACGCGGTGACGTCATGCTCGGTATCTGCAACAGCAACACTGCTGAAGCGTGGCCTGCTCGATTAGCTCCAGCCACAGCACGCCATGAGTTTGTCACGGAGGCCATGGTTGAAGATACACGAGAGACACTTGCTCACGTGGCGCTCGGAACGTAGAACTCAGTTTCCGACTCCGCATACGAAGTCGATTGAGTGGAGGGTGAAGGTGCCTCTACGAGGTTTCGCCGTCGTTTAGCAGCCAAGCTGACCGCGTCTAGACTAAACGCGCTCGTGAGAAACGCGAGATCGATGCAGTCCCTGCGCTGTATCGGGACGCTACATCGGCGCATGGCTGAACGCATAGAGTTTCCTAAACTTAACTAGAGGGGACTCTGACGCTGCGATCGTTCAGCCACCATGGGAATGATGGGTAGTACACAAATTTGCCTAGTCTTCGTGCTTCCTGCCTCGAACGCACTTGTGGCTTTGTTTATTGTTGCGTTTTGGTTCTGTTTCGGACAAAAGAATGGACCGTTGTGAACTTCGTGTGCCTATTTGAATTCGTGAGCCTAAAAAGGTCAAGGTGGT
>JALIZH010016112.1:0-25000 GCA_030522465.1 Rhipicephalus appendiculatus
CTGATCTTTTCAGACGGCTTTGCGACACATCTACAAAAGGTCGAAGCTGTCGTCACTAGCCTCAGCTCTAATGGCCTTCAGATAAACTTAAAGTGTTGTTTTGGAGTACGAAAACCGCTTACTCTGGGCCGTCTTCTTCCGAGATGGCGTCCTTCCGGATCCCACGACACTTCGTGCTGTTGCTACGTTTCCTAAACTGACAATAAAATACCTTTGCAGCTTTCTATGCCTTTGATTTTATATTAGACGTTCGATTCGCAGCTTCCCCGCAATTATAGCGCCTTTGACTGACCTCCGCAGCGGCTGCGACCTTTGAGCGAAGTCACATGTGGCGATGCATCCAGAAAACTCCGATGAGTTCTTACTTCCCCTCCAATCTTGCGACATTTTGATTTGCTCGACCCATATGAGAGAGAGAGAGAGAAGTTTATTACGACAGAAAAGCTGAGAGCACCCAAAATGAAATTCACAAGGACACTAGCGGCGTTGTGTTCGGCGCTGTGCTTGCCCAGCGTAAACGCGGATTTGACGAGTTAGTTGTTGCTTGCAGGGTTGCTGTTGGTGGCTACTTTGCGCCAAATTGGCTACTTTTGGACCCGTTGGCGACGAAAATTTCCATTGGCGCCATGGCTCTTTTTTAAACTTGCGGTTTTACTTATTCAAAATAGTTTTATTTATTCATCAATAGTAAAGACTATGTTGATAATACCGCTTCTGTTCTATTTGGCGAGAAATTCGGCGATACGATCAAATGACATGGCTACTTTGGCTACTTTTGGCGTGAGTTCTGGCGCCTTTTCATGTCCACCCAACGGCAACCCTGGTTGCTTATGCCAGCCATGCACCTACCAAAGCACGCATGAACATACATGAAGTACGGTTGAACCCCGCAACCCCTCCCCCCCCCCCTGCATACGCCGATCAATGCACATTCTAGCGGCGGTCTTCTTGTCCATCTACGACGCGCTCCCGCTGTAGCCGTCACCGACATGCCTGTGCAGTGGCGCGAAAACCCCTGCGTTGCTTCCCCTATAGACTTGTTGCGTGAAGCAACGTCACCTACCATCCCTAGAGAAATAAGTCATCAAACACACCATTTCATTCTTCGTGACAGTTGATCGACCATCACAACTATATACCTCTATGATGGACGCAAATCGCTCTTATTCCGCGCCATCTACGTTAAGACATATGCGCCACCTTCAAAGCTGACTCACAGTGTGCACATGCCGACGGGTTGAAGACTTGCACTTTCCTCCAGCTCTGCTACTATCAACGCAGAATGTACCGCTTCTTACACCGCTACATTTGTTGCGTCGCGCAGCGCCACACGAATCCCCCTTTCCATTTCCCTGCTCCGTAACAACCACTGACTTGCCCTCTCCGTCCCTTGGACTACGCCGCTGTTGATTTGTATGGACTTCTTTCCATCACTCCTACTGCCAACCGAAAGATAATTGTTGCCATCGATTACACGCTAAGCAGAGACTTCACTATTGCCATCTGCATCGGCCAGCAATGTTGCCTCTCATTTCACACAACGTCATTCTACAGCACGGCGCACTACGTGAGCCGGGCATCGTCCGAAAGACGTGTATTTCTGTCGGACGTCGTCAAGCAATTTTAGAGGAATGCAAGGTCTTTTACCATACCACAACATCTTACAATCATAAAACGAATGATCTAACAGAAATATTTATTCGAACATAAGGTGATATGCTAACAATGTACGTCACTTCCGGTTACTAAGACTGGAACCGTGTCATTTCTTCGTGACGTACGCCAAAAACACTGCTACTCAGACCACGAATGGACTCTCTCCTGTCTTCTACCTATAAGGACTCGAGCCCTCCTGCACGTTATGCGCAATACCTCCTTGCCACGCTTATGTGAGTGAGTCGACGGCAGTTCCCAAGCTGCTAAGCGCTGTAGAGGGTCGCCCGATCTCACGCCACTGCTGGCAAGCAGCGCCAAATACACCATCGAGATGTCTCGAAGCCTTTTAGCGTCGTATTCCCGGGACTGACTTGGGTGGATCAACGGCCAAGGTGATCATCAACTTGTGTGGCTCTGGATTCCTTGAGCTAGCCCCGGTCGGTCAACGAAACTTCTTTCGAAGTACCGCGGGCTGTCCCGTATGGTCTAACGAGCCGCGTACTTGATGTCCGGCGTCAAGCCACTTGAGCTTTCTTCTAATCTAGTAATCAACAATGTCGAGGCATGAGATTGCGCAATGGACCTGCTAAAGCCTTACTATCTCAGTGCCGTGGTATTCTGCCTGTAATTCGCCAGGATGGCTCTGTTTCGGAAGGGAAGTAAACAGAGAGTTTTAGAACACCGCACGCAAAGCTTGCCGGCATTGCGGGCGTAGCGTTAGCGTTCGTCACTTAACGGGAGCCCGCAAGAGGCTAGCGTACGACGCATGCGCAACGCAAACGCAAAGCTTCGCGTACGCTGTTCTAAAACTCTCTAAAAGCGACACTGCTTGCAGAAGCAGAGAACGCTGCTGATGTAGAAAGAAAAGAAGACGATTGGGCAACGCAAGCTTTGCGCTGGTTCTGCCATTGCTGGTCAGTCTCCAATAGTATAGTGCTTATTTAAAACGCTTCATTACACTATCAATAGCTTCTATCATGCTTTCCTTGGATTCAATATGTGTTGCCTTATTGAGGCTGTGGTTAACTGAAATAGGCCCTTGGTTCCCCTTCCTTTGTTGTTTAGATAATGGGTTGCGCAATAAGAAATACTAAAACATGAGAACTTGCTCCATATCTAGAAGCGAAACCGGTTCTGTAGCAAAGATTCTGGGTGCAACACTTTAGCGAAAAAACAAGAAACTAAATCTTCAGCAGTGACGCACTAGTAATGTTAATTGCTGGAACTTTACACGCCAAAAATACGATATGTTTATGAGGCGCGCCGTAGAGGAGGTCTGGACTGGAAAAACGATGTCCTACAGCACGCGCTTAGCGGGCGTCTCCCATTTCCTGTCGCGGCAGAAGAGTGTGCCGGAAATTTCGACCACCTGGGGTTCTTTAACGTGAATTTACATCTACGTACAGCATCAAAATCCAAGTACTAGTGGATTTTCGCCTTGTTCGAAAATGCTAGAGCCGCGGCCACGATCAAACCGATGCCCTTCGGGTCGGCAGCCGAGCACCGTAACCACTGACAGCAATTCTGTAAAAAAAAAAAATAAATAAAATAAAATAAAAAAATATTAAACACCAAAAAAATTTCTGCGATTCGAACCCGTGCCGCATTCACCGCACGTGAGTCGCCAGAACAGGCGCTCAACCATCTAGGCCACAACGCACACCGGTCGCGGGGCGGTAAAATGTCTCTTATCAAGATACAATGGTCGAAGACTCGAGTCGAAGGCGCGACTGTGTTGTAGAAAACCTCATTTTGGAACGTGTTTTTCTTCACACAGAAACATGATTGCGGCCTCAAATGAAAGCTTCGTCTCCGTACTACTCAGATCTCCGAGAAATTTGCAGGATTCCGTCTAGTTTTTTCAGTCGGCCCGTTTTTGTCCCGAAAAACGAGGCGTGATTTCGGCCGCTTCCATAGGACCCCATTGTTTAAACTTTAGTCGTCGTGGGAACAGAATGTGAAGCCCCGATGTTAACGATGCTGCATTTGTTAAGTGCGGTACAGCTCCTAGAAGGTGCCCCTTTAAGAAGTTTTGGAAATTGCGCCTCTACGATTTTTTATCGTCGAAAAATGACCCTGTCCCATTGAAAACGTGAGAGCTTCCAGCAGTGGCCGCTAGGAGCGCTGATCATCCAATGTCCCCGAAAGCTGGATCTGGTTTCTGAAACCCTCCTTAGGAAACTGAAACGTGGAACGGAACGTGCGACGGCTGAGAAACACCGGAAGGCCCTTAGGCCCGAGGTCGTGCCTTACGTCCATAAGCTTTCCCACAACCTGAAGAAGGTGGCAAGTAGGCACGGGGTTCCTATGTGTTTCTCTGCCCCCAATAAGCTGGGAAAGCTGTGCCCCCGTATTTGCAACGCCAACAAACGTGGGTGTGAGAAGAAGCATAAAGCGCCGTTCGTGAAGTGTTCCACTGGAGTGGTGTACTCCATTCCCATGTCATGTGGGATGTTCTACGTTGGAGAAACCGGGCGCTGTGTCAATGACCGTTTGGGGGGAACACGCACAAAAATTGCAAAAGCTAGACGACAAGTACGCGCATTTAGTCGCGCATGTTAGTAAGTGCACATGATGTGTGGCCCGGTTTCGAAGGGACGACGATTCTAGGCAGGAGTGTTGACAAGACTGCACGCATCATTTTAGAAGCTTATCATATTAAGAAACTTGATAACAAGTGTATTAGCGCCCCATCTCTCGCCCTCTTTGATGCCGAGTTTCATTTGCTGGATGTGGCTGTCGGGTCTTAAAATCGGAAAGATAAATCAAAGATCACGTGTTTGTGATTATTCCTTGGCTGGCTTTTTGCGTCGATGGCGCTGTGCGCTGAAAAAACTTTGTTACCCATCCCTCTCTCTTTTTCATGTTCACTCTGACATTTATAATGTGTTTCATTCTGCCATTAAAAATCAGTTGCAAGTCAGCGGCCTGTGTGTCCGTGTCTTCTCCCTTGTGGGCTGTGTGTTCGCGCTGCTACTCCCTCGCTCTACAATGAACCAACTCGCCCAAAAAGAAGTTTTGATGCAGCTGTTTGAGCTGCCGTAATATGTATGCCGTATCACGATTCAGAAACGGATCACCACTAAAAAAGAAGGCAACACTAGAGAACGGGAAAGACAACGGCGGCTGCGAGGAACTATCATCATCATAAATAGGTATGTGCCACAGAAATTGGATAAATCCCACTAATCGGCACTGGTCCACTAAAAATGAAGAAGGCAACAGTTAGCCCAACAATAGGGAACGGTAAAGGCAACGGCGGCTGCGAGAAGATCCCGAAGCGATGGAAGGCGCAAACGCCAAAGACGACGTGCCCGTAAATCTGAGAGGTGCGAACGCTTGATTTCAGCGCGAGTTTCTGTCCCTGGAGTTTGGACATCCGTGTCGTGTCTGTGACTGTGTGTTGTTTAACTCGGACCTGTCTGCGCTGAGAATAAACGTAGAAACAAGCTAGCATCACCTAGCCAAAGCCTACAACGACCAAGAAGCAACCTAGAAACAACCCCCCAACCCCTAGCTAAGGCCTAGAAAGAACTTAGAAGTTGGCCTAAAGAATCGCACGGTATCTCTGTTTCGAGGCTTGGGCGGCGTGGTGCAACCCTCGACAATTTTAAATGCGAAGCATTTCTTTGCGCACTGTAAGCACTTTTGTGTTTCTTTCTATCTATCTATCTATCTATCTATCTATCTATCTATCTATCTATCTATCTATCTATCTATCTATCTATCTATCTATCTATCTATCCGCCTACGTCTAGGTGCTCTCGTGATCGCCTCCTTAACTTGGGGTAGACCAAAATTTGTATGGGAAGGTAAGAGCTATTGACGAATATGTCTGGCTGGTCATGACATGAATAACGTGAAAATCCTGTCGCGTACGTAGTCAAAACCTCTCCTGCAGACAACCTGTGGCACATACCCGTATACCTACGGGCCACAGGTATGCGGGTATGCGCCACAGGTGTTTGACAATTTATACCTACCCAGGAACGACGAGGACAGACATTAGTAACTTAAAATGCGAGAGCGTTAAGGAAAAACTGAAGTCGGTAGCGTTGACCCGACGAATGCAAATAATTAATATCAGGGTCCCTACAGGAATCGAACCCCAGCAATCTGCGTGGCAATCAAGTATTCTACCAGAGCCATGCCAGATCTCGGAACAGCCTTGGAAAAAGACCCTACCCTATGCAGGCGTAATGTTGGTGAAACGTCAGTTGTGGTTGCAATGCAGGCTATCTAATTTTATAAACGTCACATATGTACTCCTATGAGGCAGGCACCATGTCGGGTTAACGTCAATTGTATACTTAAGCGCCATTTACTGCAGGTGGTCGGCGAAGCGGGGTGGCTAGGGTTACGTCCAGACGTAACTGAAGCCACCGCAATTGTTACGTCCAGATGTAACTGTAGCCACCGCTATTGTTACGTCCAGCCGTAACTATATATCCGCCGCTTAAGTGCAGCCGTAAATACAGCCAACGCTAGCGCTACGTCTAGACGTAACTATAGCCGCCGCTTTATACCGTGTCTAGCGTTACGTCTAGACGTAATAGACAGTTATAGTATAGCGTTAGCGTGATAGCGGGAGTTAAGGGAATAGCGTTACCGTGCCGCAAAAGTTCGTTTCGGACAGCGCGTTATAGTTTAGCGGGATAGCGTTTGCGTTCCGAAGCTGGCACAGTGGCGTCATCTAGCGGAGGGTGAATGCATTAAAAAGAGTGAAAAGTAAAGAAAAACTGAGAATTCTCGCCTGTATCCCCGCGCTCAGCAATATTAGTACTTTTATTTAGTAATAATAAAAGTAAATAAGTATGAACCACGCACCAAAAGCGCGAATTTTTATGTTGCAGATTTGCTTACACCGATCTTCCAGTTAGGCCTAGGGACGTTCGAAATGGGAAGCGATCTCAAAATCTAGGCTAAGTTATCCGTTATACTCGGTCGTCGAAGCTACCTCAAGGCAAGCGAAGCCATTTTGCACAGTCGTTAGCTACGAAAGGAGTGGATCCGTCCCCACAAAACGCTAAATTCAGTTCGAAGCGGGCGTCCAAATCCGCCGCCATGTTTTACGTATAGACCACGTAAACACGGTAACGCTAAATCTGAAAAATAGCGTGCGTGCGGTACACGCTACGGATCTTTTAGCGTACAGCGCATGTGCACTTCGGTCCCGCTATTCCGCTAAGCCCGCTATCCCGCTAAGCCCGCTATACTATAACTGTCTAATGATAGAAGCCATTAGGGAGTTTTCGAATAGCGTACGCAAAGCTTGCGGGCGTTGCGGCGCATGCGTCGTACGCTCACCTCTCGCGAGCTCCCGTTAAGTGACGCCTGCAACGCTACGCTCGCAACGCTCGCAACGCCCGCTAACTTAGCGTACGCTATTCGAAAACTCCCTATTAAAGTTACGTCTGGATGGAAGAATACCATGAAGAATACGGCTCTTAAGGCTACGTCCAGCGGGACAACAACACAAATCCTGCCTGTTAAACTCACTGAACCGATCGGCCCTAATGGCGCAGCGGGCTGACGTATCGTGCTCGGTGCAGAGATGACGTTGGCTCAAATTTCATTCAAGTGTTTTTTTTTCGTTTTTTTTATAGTACGCACTGTTTTAACAATATAGCATTAATGCTCCAAAGGCGCCGCTAATATTATTTCTTTAAGGAAATCGCCTTGGTGACAGTGGCGGACGCCCCAACCCGCGTTGCTGCCGCTTCGTACTCTTTCGCTGTATAGTGACACGAGCCACTTGAGCAACATAGTGTGTGGGAGCGACGAAAAAAACAAACATTTAATCGAAATTCGAACCAACGTCCTCTGAGCTCCGAGCGCGACACGTTAGCCCGCTGCACCACTAGAGGCGATCGGTTCAATGGGTTTAACAGGAAGTATTTGTATTGTTGTCCCGCTGGACGTCACATTAAGACTATTTGTACTTACGTCCAGACGTAACTTTACCAGCTTCTATCGTTACGTCTAGACCAGGCCCGTAGCCAGAAATTTTTTTTCGGGGGGTGCCCACTTGTTGAAAACCTTGAAAACCCCCCTATTTTCATTATTTTTCTCAGTAAAACACCCCCTTCAATCCGAATTTCGGGGGGGGGGGGGGGGGGGGCTCCCTAGCCCCCCCTTCCCCCCTGGCTACGGGCCTGTTCTAGACGTAACGCTAGACACTCGGTTGTGCGGTGCATGCCGTTAACGACATTTCGGAACATTTTGCTCAATAAAGACATTACAACCCAGTCACCTTGCCTCTGCATGCTTCGCATAACATCGATTCCCATGGTACGTGGGATCTGCCAATTTTTTTTTTCGTTCGTTTTCTTTCTTTCTCCTTTCTTTCTTTCCTTCTTCCTTCCTTTCTCTCTTTCCTTCTTTCCTTCCTTCTTTCTTTCTTCCTTTATTTCTTTCTTTCCTTCTTTCTTTCTTTCTTTCTTTCTTCCCTTCTTTCTTTCTCTTTCTTTCTTCTTTTTTTTTCTTCCTTTCTCTTTTTCCTTTTCTTTCTTCCTTTCTCCTGGCTGTTTCGTTAACGGGATGTATACCAAAATAGGTATGGCATGACATGACACTATTACAAACATAAATGACAGGTCATAACATGAAAATCATGATGTGCATGTCATGGACAGCACGTTTTACATGCCATGGTCATGGTGCTCCTCCAGCCGTTTTGTTAACTGGATATGTACCAAAATTAATATAGCATGACATGAGTGCATGAACATAAACGACAGGTGATGAATTGTATATACCAGATTACTTTCAGTAACGTGAAATTTACCAGATTGTACAATGATACATGCATGATGAACATGCGATATATAGTGAACTAGATGTGATGACATGAATGCCTTCATTTGCCTCAAAGACAAACAAGGTGATGTATGCAGATCTTTGCTGGCTGTTTTGCATTACATGGACTTGCACAGTGTGTGGGATCAGCCGAATTTTTTTTGCTATTCGGACTTCCAAATCTATTCTGTGCTAATATTTAGCGAGCTAGACAGTGACTTGGGTGACAGTGTCACCGAGACAGAAAAAGCCGCCGAGCTTACCAACAAGACAAAGAAGTATCAAATAATCATCTTGTAACCGACCTATCTTCAAAGGTTCTCGCAACCGAAAAAGCTTGCGTACTCTCTCAAGGCTAAAAATTGAGTGTCACCAAGGTCCACCCCCCCCCCCCCCAACCCCCCACTCATTCCGAAGATAGTCACCGCACTGGAAAACGGCATCTGAAAATCAGAACTCACTGTCAAAGATAAAGTGAGACTGAACGCCACTGACGTTATCAGCTCGACGCAGAGTCGCAAAAAAAGAATGCCACCTTTCTTCGGATGAAGCGAGACCACTAAACAGCTTAGAGAAAAGCACGAGTATAATAATCCTACTGGCAGACAAGGGCAACTCCGCCGTTCTCCTGAACACACGCGTCTACGAGGAGACATCATCAACATTGTTAAGCTCCGAAAAATACGAGATCCGAAAAAAAAAGCAAAAAAGACAGAACCACAGGTGCACAGAAAGTATTGAACAAGACGCTAGTAGAAATATTGTGGGACAAACCAAACTTTCGAAAACTTTACCTCCAACAAATATGCAGAAACGGGTAAGCACCAGCATTCTACGGCCTCCCGAAAATTCACGAATCTGGAGTCCCCCCTGCGCCCAATAGTGGACTTCCCACGCTCACCAATCCGATCACTGTCCACAAACCTACACCGGATAATTTCACCGCAGACCGGAAAAAAGAATCTCTCTCGCGCGCAACGCGGACGACTTTGTCGAGCTGTCATCGAAGCTACGACTAAAGGACGACGAGTGCCTAGTGTCGTTTGATGTGATATTTCTATTCACCAGCACAACCATACAACTTGCATTCACCGTGACGCGAGGTGCCCCAGAACGCGACGGTGCTCTGAACGACAGAGCTCCTTTCAGTGTGGACAAGATCTGCCACCTCCTGGAATTCCGCCCAACATACACATATTTTGCCTTTAAAGGGACACTAAAGCTAAACAATGACTTGGTTTAGATTGACAAACTGCACTCTGAGAACTCAAACGCCATATGTTTCACTATCATAAGTTCCTTATTAGCGGAGAAAATCAAGGTTGAAGTTTTATTTTTAAATTTGGCGCCGATATCTGCGCGCGTGACGTCAGAAATTCGAAATGTATTTTTCGTATTTTCGGTACATTGGCTCGATGAAATTTTCTGAAACTTCGTATGCTAGGTCTATGACACCCACAGATGACAATGCACCTCATTTTTATCAATTAGAAGCTACGTAGGACTCAGTAGACGCCTTCAAAATTTATGACGTTACAGTGTTTGGTGCGGAAATCTCAAGGTGGCGTCTCCACCCGCATTTTCTTTTCGCGTGTTTTCTCGCTTGCCAAGCGTCGTGTCGCGGTAAGAGTGGTGTTTTCGGGATTGTGAAATTGTACTTAACTAGTACGCGAAAAATCGTTTTGCCCTTTAGTGTCCCTTTAAAGGCTAATACCAGGCAGATAAAAAAAGCACCAATAAGAGCCTCAATCTGAGTGACCATAGCCAACATCACCATGGAAAACGTCGGAGAGCACACAGTGCTTTTGCACCAAAACCCAAAGTCTTCCTCAAGTATACTTGGCCGATTGCTTCTATTATAAAGGCATCGCAAGTCACCAACTTACTCAGCCACCTAAACTCAAGAGAACCGGACATTCAGTTCACATGTGAGCGCAAAACACAAGCATCACTTGCGTTCCTTGATTTACTGATCAAACAAACGCGCGATTTTCTAAGTTTCTCAATTTACCGCAAACTTACACACACAAGCCGCTACCTGCATTTCAATTTTAATCAACCTGCAAGCCACAAAGCGTCGGAAGTCAATACCCTAAGAAAATGAATGAAAAAGCATTGAACATTTGAATTGGACAGAAGGAAAGAAAGAAACACCGTCTTCACCGAGCTCAAAAAAATATATAATAATAATAACGGCTACCCACACCATTACATTCGGAAAGCAATCCGGCCGCAAAAAAGAAAAGAACTCCTACCGGATGTCCCAGCGTCTCCAACTTCCCAGAAACGAATATCTTCCCCTTCGTAAAAGGTATCAGTGAAGCTCTGTTCTGTTCCGTTATACCCGTCTTGCTGTGGAGAGGTTGAGGTTTATATTACCTCGGCTAGTCATCAGCAGAATTTGAAAGAAGAAGGCATAACGGTAGCACACAAACCAACCAACACAACGGGTCTCCCTCAGTGGCGCATTCACCCCACCCCTCTCTCTCCTCTCTCCTACACTCACCCTTTTCTCTCCTCTAGGAATCCTCTAGTCTACGGAGCGGCGCCCGCGTCCCACATAACCACAGCGCATGCGCGTCCTCTCCTCCTCTCTCTCCTCTCCTACGCTCACCCCCTATCTCTCCTCTAGAAATCCTCTACTCTACGGAGCGGTTCCCGCGTCCCACACCCCCACAGCGCATGCGCGTCCCCTCCCCCCTCTCCTACGGTCCCCCTAGTGCTCTCGTCTAGGAATTCTCTACGGAGCGGCGCGCACGACAGGTGGTGCGACAGCTGCATACTTTGCTGGGGGGCGCCACGGTAGTTCCGCGATATGAAAATGACGGAGTGCGCGCGCCTCATTCTCTCTCCTGTGCAGCGCCGCGATGAGCGCCCGGGCCGCTGCCGCGAAACGGGAGCGGCGACGTTTCTCCCGCTCAAGCTAACCATCTCCCCGCTGCTTCGCATCCACACATGGTTCCCTTTAGCGGGAGATGGGCAAGTTTTTTTTTTTCATTTAAAAATTACTATGCAGGGTATTATTGCACGAGATTATTTGTGTGATGCATTGATCACAGAAAACACATCGTAAACATGCCTTGGAGAAAACGGGCAAACATGACATTCGTAAAAGTCTAAGCAGATAGCAGATTGGCACATATTTACTGGTTCTCGAACTCTGTACTGTGCAAACAATGAACACAAGGGAACCAATCGAATTCAGGTGTTTCACAAAAAGGGACGATAATGATATTGCGGGAGACATTCACTGTGTGAGTCATTACAGGCAAACATGAAGTTGAACATTCAGCAAGGCCTCTAGTGAGCATTACCAGCAAAACATTGCACTATTGTAAAAACAAGGCAAGTGGATTACACTATGCCGTGCGGTGACCGGTTAACAGGCATACCTTGCATACTTGTGCTAGCCTTTAATGGGTAGCAGATTAGCTCGGTCCCCATTATTTATACGCTTTCCGTGACTTCAACCCAAGGATCCAACAATTTTGTAGAATGATTCAATAGAACATTATTCTTAATAGTTAGACAGTTATTTTACGACATTGAAAAAGTCTGCTGTCTATTGATTCTTGGTAAACGATGATGATAAAAGTGGAAGCACAGATTCAGATAAGTAGCATCCCCGGCTACGAATGTAACGTGTTTTCCTAATATAGCTGTGTTTTGCCCAATGGCATTAGTCGGATGATGTAAAGGAATACGATCGCTTTATAACATCGGCCAATGGTCACCTGAGTGCACAAATGCTAGAGACGAAAGAGGTGACAAAGTTTTCGTTAATGCGCTTGCGTTGCGGGGGGAGCCTATTAGACAAAGGCAGCATTGTTCCTTATATTTCTACATACCCGTCAAGTAGCACATGCACATGTCGTTACACGGCTATTACAGGGACGACAGAACCCAATTAGGAGCCCAATACTGACCCCTACTCCAGCTGCCTATGCTCTATACGTTTTGCCTATTCTAGTATAGAGGATAGGCTGGATCTAGTAAAGCTAGCAATCCGAAATCCGTACTGCTCAGTGAGGCAACGAACTAACTGACATTTTCCCTTGTCAGCCACGTAATGTCATCCTACACAATTGTAGAACCCGCATCCCGCCTACTTCACCTTCAGCAAACTTGGGACACAAGCACGCACCGGTGGTACAACTGGTCAGAGCGTACCACCTCCCAGCGCCGAAGACAATGTCGCTATGGTTGACCACGGCTTGGTTAGTCCTAGATAGCTTGTTGGTTGCTTATATATCTTCAGTTCATTTTTGCGTCAAGTTAGTTAATGGTGCGTCAGTTTCAAGTTTTTTTTCTTAAATGAAGAAGCATGGCGTACATTCGGTAGAATTGCCTCCCCATAACGTTGCGTCTGCGATGAGCTGCGCATGCTGACAGCTCGTCAATTACAGCGGGGCTGTTTAAGCCGGGTGCAATGTGTCTGCTGAATCCGAAAACCCCCTCGACTAGCGATTACATCACTGCGCGTAGCCACTGCAACCAGGCGCAGCTTGTGTGACGTCACGTAAAACCATAGGTCGGCAAAACTTGTCGAGCTCACTCAGACTCACTCAAGAAATATATCTTGCGCTTTGGACTCACTCGGGCTCAGACTCATCAAAATTTTCCTGAGCCGGACTCACTCGGACTCACACTCACGAAAATTTTCTTCAGCCGGACTCACTCGGACTCACACTCACCAGAATATTACTCACCCGGATTCACTCAGACTCAGGCTCACGGCTTGATCTGAGTCTGAGTGAGTCCGAGTGAGTCGACTCATGAGTGAGTTCGCCGACCTATGCGTAACACCACCCCGAGCAGCTCTTAGGGCCGGTTTTCACCCTATCCGCACACCAGCACCGCACACCCGCCCCGCTCGAACGGCCGAGAGCGGCCTCCCTAATGACGTCACGTAGAGCGGCTCTCAACTTCTGCAGCCGCCCGACCGGTTAGCCAGGCTCTCCTCTCCTTGGCTGCTAGAATGGCGGTCCTTCATAGCAAACATGGCGCTTGCTCGAAACGAGGCGGGCGCGAGGCCTACCGCTGCAGCGTTGTGGGAAAAAAAACAGCTGATTTCATTGTTGTGATCATTATAAGCGCTATACAACTCCCGCGGAGGTATTCATCGAAGGTAGCCATCTCGTGTGCACTTCCTGGCCTCGTCAGCGCGTATGATCGTCAACGGAAACGAAGAAACGGACGTACTGTGGAAAGTGCGTTATGTTGATGCGAGTGTCCTCCTTTCGTGTGTGTTTTAAATGCGAAGCATTTCTTAGCGAACTTCGGCGACTTTGAGCGTATCTATCTATCTAGCTATCTAGCCGCCTACGACCTTGTGCTCCCCTGGCCGTATCGTTAATGGGATTTATACCAAATTTGGTATGGCATAACATGACTGTATGACGAACGTAAATGGCTGGTCATATCATGAAAACCATGACTGAATTGTCATGAAAAGTATGATTTACATGCCACGCTCACGGCGCACTCGCGGTCGTTTCGTTAGCTTGATATAGACCAAATTTGGTATGGAGTGACATGACTGTATGACGAACATAAATGACAAGTGGTAATATGAAAAGCATGACTTCATGAGCGACATGACTTGCATTCCACGCTCATGGCGCGCTCGCGGCCGTTTCGTTAGCTTGATATACACCAAATTTGGTATTGAGTGACATGACTGTATGACGAACATAAATGACAAGTGGTAATATGGAAATCATGACTTATCGTGCGACATGACTTGCATGCCACGCTCATGGCGCGCTCGCGGCCGTTTTGTTAGCTTGAGATACACCAAATTTGGTATTGAGTGACATGACTGTATGACGAACATAAATGGTAATATGGAAATCATGACTTGTCGTGCGACATGACTTGCATGCAACGCTCATGGCGCGCTCGCGGCCGTTTAGTTAGCTTGAGATACACCAAATTTGGTATTGAGTGACATGACTGTGTGACGAACATGAATGACAATTGGTAACATGGAAATCATGACTTGTCATGTGCGACATGATTGGCATGCCACGTTCATGGCGTGCTCGCGGCCGTTTCGTTAGCTTGAGATACACGAAATTTGGTATTGAGTGGCATGACTGTATGACGAACATAAATGACAAGTGGTAATATGAAAATCATGACTTCATGAGCGACATGACTTGCATTCCACGCTTATAGCGCGCTCGCGGCCGTTTCGTTAGCTTGATATACACCAAATTTGGTATTGAGTGACATGACTGTATGACGAACATAAATGACAAGTGGTAATATGGAAATCATGACTTGTCGTGCGACATGACTTGCATGCCACGCTCATGGTGCGCTCGGGGCCGTTTCGTTAGCTTTAGATACACGAAATTTGGTATTGAGTGACATGACTGTATGACGAACATAAATGACAAGTGGTAATATGGGAATCATGACTGGTCATGTGCAACATGACTTGCATGCCACGCTCATGGCGCACTTGCGGCCGTTTCGTTAGTTTGATATACACCAAATTTGGTATTGAGTGACATGACTGTATGACGAACATAAATGACAAGTGGTAATATGGAAATCATGACTTGTCATGTGCGACATGACTTGCATGCCACGCTCATGGCGAGCTCGCGGCCGTTTCGTTAGCTTGATATACACCAAATTTGGTATTGAGTGACATGATTGTATGACGAACATGAATGACAATTGGTAACATGGAAATCATGACTTGTCATGTGCGACATGATTTGCATGCCACGCTCATGGCGTGCTCGCGGCCGTTTCGTTAGCTTGAGATACACTAAATTTGGTATTGAGTGACATGACTTTATGACGAACATAAATGACAAGTCGTAATATAGAAAACATGACTTGTCATGTGCGACATGACTTGCATTCCAAGCTCATGGCGCGCTCGCGGCCGTTTCGTTAGCTTAATATACACCAAATTTGGTATTGAGTGACATGACTGTATGACGAACATAAGTGGCAGGTGGTAACATGAAAATCTTGGCATGCATGTCATCTGCAATGCCATTTACATGCCACGCTCGTGGTGCGCTTGCGTCCAGTTCAATAGTTTGACATACACCAAAATTGGTATATCGCGACGTAACTGTATGACGAACACAAATGACAGGTCGTAACATGTAAAACATACCATGAAAATTATATAAAGCATGATTTGCTCCTTCCTGGCTGCTTCGCATTACATCGATTCCCACAGTGCGTGGGATCTGCCGGCTTTTTTCTTTCATACTGTCCATCTTTCGAGCGTAATCGCAAGGCATATTTCCATAATAGCATGTACCGTTCTAAGCGGGATATGCGTTCAGTGCGCGCCGATGTGAAAAGTGCCCAACCGTCGGAACAAGTGTTCGCGTCGAGTGTGTTCTGTGTATGCCGTTCGCCGCAGCAAATAGTATGCATAATTTTTGAACGCTAGTCGAGCCCAAGTTTCAGCAATAAATATATGATCAGGATGTGCACGTTTTGTTGCCCCGTCATTGTTGTCATTCGTAACGTGCAACGTCGTGCGAGTGCTGTTGTGCCATATAGCATGCTCTGTGGTGAAACTTCTGTGCACCATCTCAGAGTTGAGCAATCCTGTCCCATATTCTGAAGTGTGTTCGAGAAATGGAAACCGTGAAATACTTAGGAGCGTGGTGCTAAGTTTCCGATTTGTACATGTGCTGCCCTGAAGAGGAGCTTGCATACAAGACATTTTACAGCGAAAGCTGTTATGTGATCACAACAAGGGTACCGTAGTTGTCCGCCGCCGCCGCCGCCAGAGTCCGTAACCGCTATCGCACGAAGTTAGAAAAAAACGAAATAAGAAAAAATATCCAGGTTGGAATGAGGTTCGAACTTGGGTCCACTCCGTGCCAGCCCAGTATTCTATCACTGAGCCACGCCGTTTTTTCTTTTCTTTATTTCTGGTTGGACGTCATTCACAGATGTATTGTAATATAACTGAGCCACGCCGATGCTCGAAACACCTGCGCACAAAAACCCTATACAAGCGTTATGTCGGGAAGGAACCGCGTTAACATACGCAATATAACGTCGTAGAAGAGTAAACTAACAACCAGGCGTCACAGAATGCGAATTGTCTAATCAAGCGTCAAACAATATGAATTGCATTACGAGTGGGTCGTTGAATGCTCCCAACCCATTACAAAGGGCTCAGCCATAATTCTTCGTCGTCATGAGCCACCGAATCAATTAATGGAGTAGTGGGTACCTTGCAAGCGTACTTGTATTAGCAGCCCCAAGAGAGTTTGCAACGGGTTCTAGAAATGGCGCTCTTCCAGCTTTCGCTGTGGCTGTGCTGCGGTTTCCGCACAGGCCTGGCGATTTTTTTTCTTCATGTAGTCCAACCATTTGAGACACGCATTATGATCGACTGCCAATAAATACGTGAGTTACATAATTTAATGTGACGGTTCTCTATACCAAATTTAAAGCAAGTAGAAGCGCTACAATAAATTATAACGTCCTTTGACAGCAATTGCTATTGCAATCTAAATAATTTTCTCATTATTGCTCAATCAGCCATGCTATAATTCTTCACAAACTGAATCCAACGACCACTCAAATTACATGCGATGGTTATCTGCTTGAAGCGAGCATTTCTAAAATGTAAAAAAAAATATATTTTGAAAATTGAAAATCCTGCTTGAAACGCCCCACATCCGTCTTGTTAAAACATGCTCACGTGCGTAACAAATATTTCAAACAGGAGGGATATCAAGGAAAACTTTAGACAACAAGAATGCTTACTTTACCATTAGCTCCGCGTTTGTGGCCTCTTCCACGCCAATAGTGCACGGAAATTGAAAGTGTAAGCCTTGTCTCCAAAGGAGGACATCGTGTCGCAATGGGCCAAAATACTTTCTCAATAGATTGCATGAATACGACGGTGATTCTTCGTTCTTGTCTGTGGAATGTGTTGTGCAATTGACAAGAAGTAGCCGATGGAACTTTGTCGGCAATCCTATGTGGCGATCCCCTGCCCTTGGCAGTTGTTGAGGCTTTCTGGGACAATTGAGAATAGGAGAGCCGCCCAAGTAGGGCATAACGATTAAATGCAGCACAATCTGCATGTTTGTACGGGGGAGACGTCGCAAAGTCTTTTTTTTAAATCTTGAGCTATTCTACTCTGTGAACGCAGATCCCCAGCGGAGCTGCGTGGCACAAGAATTTATTTATTTCATTTATTCCATTTATACATTCATTAATAATTCTTTTAAATTAATCATACGCTCCTTTAAAGCAATTCCACCTCAATTTGCGTGGGCCAGAAGTGCAGCGTGCAGTTTATGTATGTTTATGCAGAGTGCTAGTTGTTCGCTTATTAAATTATTTATTTACTTTTTTTGTGTTTATTTTTTGTGGACAAGTAGTGAGTAGAGGGCTTTGCCCCGGTTTCTCTGGCACATACCTGCTAGGGGCTTTCTGTTTACTAGGTAACTGTCTGCGGAGCTACAATACGTTCATAATTCCTTTTACTCTCAGCGTCTCGCTCACGTCAGCCAATTTGCCTGGTACGACAGCTGCCATTTGAGCTTAGGCTGGGACGCCAGAGTCGCGTTGTTCGAAATTTGAATCTAAAGCCGATTGTTGACTGTGATAATTTTTTTGCAGTATGCAACCTTATGTCTTGGCCACTAAGAGCGAATATATAGACCCTACCTTACACTCAACACATAACCAGGGTTGCGGCCCAGCGACTCGAAGCACTCGGTAGCGCCCTGGTAGGCGGTTGGTTCGAGCCCTGGTGAGATTGCCAGTGTCTGGAGAATGCGTGCCGAGCGTATCCTCCAGGTTCTCACTGGAGTTCGAACCCACTAGCCGGTGGGATGACGTCACACTACCTCGGCCATCTCGGCGGTCGAGATCTCAGTGAGTCGGACAAGGCTCCCAGGTTGGGAGCACTGGATGGCCGTAGTCCAGCCTGCCTTATCGACCGGAAGTTGGGTGTCCGCAACTGCGGGCAGGGCTGCTATCTCATTGCACTTTTGAAAAGAAATACAGCAATTTATGGACAACTCGCAAAACTATTTGGTCAATATCTATCACATACGAAGTTCCTGTGCGGCCATTTCGGAATGGCCGATAAATATTTTTAAAGCATAAAAAAATTAATTCGGGCTTTTACACGCGAAAATCCATGATATGATTCAGACACGTTGTAATGGGGGGATTCCTGGTTGGTTCTGGCCATTCGGGATTCTGTAGCTCCCAACCTAATTCTGCATACACATGCACAATGGCCGTCAAAAGTTCCCAGGCCAAGCTGACACAGGAATAGTAGCTTGGAAACTTCTGATGGCCCCTGTACATCTGTTTCTGCACTGTGCCCCTATCGAAATGTGGCTGCCATGATCGGGAATCGAAACTGCGTCCTTAGGCAGCAACTGCGAACTTTAATCAAAAGGGCGTGGTCGCGCGCGCTACCTCGAACTGACAACAGCAGACAGCTCATATCGTTGTGCGCGCTGTGCTCTTGCCGCTTACTCCGCGTTTAAGCGCCATACAGCACGAAAACCGCTTCTCAGCTTGGAGCGGCCGTATTCCCTTATGTAAGCGTTTTGTAGAGCTATGCCAAATTGGATCGTAATGGGGTTAGCTTCCAGTCTTACTACGTATATAATTACAATTTGTAGCTGTCGCATTCACTAGTTCACCCATGCGGCGAAACTGACTCCTTTGTTGCTATAAACCATGTGAATTACGTTAAAACACATTAAGGCGACAGCGTTAAAGAGCACGTTTCACAGAAATTCCGACGTCGCCGTGGGCGTCGTTGGTTGTGAGCGAAAAATCATCATCTTGTCCGTGACCGAGAAATCTAGAAAGATGCAAATAAAATAATTAAAAAAACTTCCCCATCTCCCGCTAAAGGGAACCATGTGTGGATGCGAAGCAGCGGAGAGATGGTTAGATTGAGTAGACGTCTAGCATGTGGTGGACCAGCCAATCGTTCGTCGTTATATCCACGTTGAAATCACCCGCAACTACGAAGGGCGCGTGTCTCTATGTCTTTGTGTACTGTGCCATGGCCTTTTCTAGGTAACGTTCGACGGTTCCTCTGGAAATGTTGGGTGCGAGATACATTGTCATGATTCCGATGTTGTTGTCGTTGTCAAAGTGGAGTCTAACGGCCGAGTGCTCTGCCGGTAGGTTGTAGATCTAAGGCTTTTGCGTGAAGATGGCGTTTGACGTACATGGCGACACCACCGGCAGGACGTTCTGTCTCCTCAGTACACGCGATCGCTTCGTAGCCGTTGACCGTCGGTCTTGCGGTGTTCCACGTTTCTGTGAGACATAGTGCGTCTGCTTTGGTTAGGACGCGATCACGTTCGATGTCTCTGGAGTGTGCGTTGAGGGATCGGCTGTTTAGCAGCGCTATAGTGAGCTCCGTTTCGGGGTCGATGTCCTCTCGGAAAGCGCGGAGGTAACGCTGAGTGACGGTGTCGAGACGTTTGAATTCGTCGATCATGTTCTAGTCCACGTTGTCGTTCTTGGGGTGGAAGCGATGGTCACCGGCAGCGTTGTCAGGTAGAGGTTTTGAATGTTGGTGCACCTGGTTAAGGCAACGTAAACGAGTTTCTGTGGGTGCGTCTTCGAGTATTCGTATACAATGGAAGAGTAGGTTCCTCCCTGGGACTTGTCTACGCTTACGGCGCTCGCCTGGACCAGGGGGGAATTTTGTCAACATTGTGTTGTTTGCATGCGACACCGCTGTTGCGGTGGATCGTCAACGTGATGTGCCGCGGTTCTATGGGTATCCACATCGTGTCAACGACATAGCCCAAACGTTTCGCCTCGCTCACTGCGTGGTTGGAACGAAGTCGAGCGAGCTTCCCCTTTGTGGGAACGTAGAACTATAACCACAATCGTCTGGGAAACGCGCCTTCTTCATCTTGATGGGATCGCTGTGCTACACTTAGTTCACAATGTTTTAGGGTTCCCACTGTGCCGTTTACGACGTCTATGTTAGCCGTTATCATGTAGGACTTATTGTAGACTAGTAGGATTTGCTTGGGTAGGTTAGCAAATTCTGCGTTAGACATCTTGGCCAGCTTCTCCTTTGCCTTGTCCATGGATTCTTTCGTTGCGCATCCCAGGAAGGTGTCCTGGGCTCGCACTACTTGATGCTGTTGTTCGTCGTTGTTGTAGGAGCAAGTGGCCGCCACGAATGTGTTGAATGTGTTGACGTCTTCGTTACTGTAGAAGAGGCGAACTGCTGCTGGCGCGCGCCTGAGTGCCTCCTCCGCGGTAAGGAAGCGACTCTCCAGTAGGCCACTTCGCTGGCGTCGAGAGCTCTTCCGTCTCCTATCTTGGTCAGTTGATTCGAGAAGGAGGCGTCGGCTTGCCTGACAACCTGGACTAAAGGGAAGTAGTCCATGTAGTGCCTAATTGATTGTTGTTCCGAAAAGCCCTTCCGTCTCCCGACACCGCTTGTAGATTTCGCTGGCGCGAACGGAGTGTAGTTGTCTGAGGTCTCCGGACATGACTCTGGTGACTGTAGTGGTGGTTGACGGCCTTCATATTACTAGAGTGTTCTGGTTCGCATAGTGGGTGCTTCCCTACTTCATGAAAGTGGCCGGACGCGGGACGCGGGACGGGGGACGCGGGACGGACAGAGCCCCGAGCATAAGATGCTTCGCATCTAATAAAAGTTTCCGGGTCCGAGTGAGGATCGAACCCGGGCCGTCTGCGTGGCAAGCAGGTGTCCTACCACACAGCCACGCGTCTGCTTGGAAATATAGTAAAAATAACTTCCTCTGCTTGGAAATGCAGTGAAAATAACTTTCATGCTTTAGAAACACACGCGTTCTCATACAGGCGTCACAATACAACATGTAATATCGCAGTAATATTACGTGCTACAAAGTACATTGCCATAGGGCGTCAGATGATGGGAATATCATAACGACATTGTGGTTCAAAGCCGTCCACAAAAGGCACAAACGTTACTGCGCGTATTCCCTTAAGACCCCGCAGTGGGCACATAGCAAGTTCGAAAACATTTCACGCGCGTAATTGCTCATGGTTTAAAGCATGCTGCCCATTACATAGTCTGCACTAAGTGATTGAAGACGCACTAGGGACAGGATATTGCTATCGCGTTGAACTCTTAAAGGCGAAGCTTAAGGGTCCCCCCAATTTTTTTCCATTGTTCCGAACGCACCACGGTCTTTCGCAGTAGTGATTCGTGATCATACCATGACAGTACAAATAGCCAGTCCCAGAGCTCAGCAGAATGTAGCTTTCTTTAGAGCGGAGCTGGTAAGCTTTTCGTTATGCCGTGCGAAGCCGACAGAAAACCATCATGAACCGGCACTACCGGCACGCGCTCTCTTCGTCCTCTTCTTCATCTAGTGCTTCGCCCCCCAGAACACCTGCGCCGATTTCTTCGGCGTGGAACGCAATAACAGTGATGGACGAGAGAACTAGTACGTTGTCACGGAATGCCACTGAAAAGACTTGTTTTCAGAGCGGCGAAGAGCAGCTGAAAACTGGAGGTGTTACTGGAGGTGTTAATTTCATAGGTTCAAATGTCATTCGGTGGTACGAATGCCATTCGATCTGTGGTGGTGCTACACAGGAAAAAGTAATGTAATCTGTTCATGATATCAATGTCGATAATTCAGAAAAAGAATGGCCGGAAAAGTTCAGGAAGGTAACTCTATAGAGTGATCGAAAAGGAAAGTTATTCATTTTAGAAGACTTGCGGGAAGCTGCGCTTCGCTAAATAAACACGCGTACAAATTTCATATCGCAGAATATATGGTCACCATTAACCAAGACGATTCGCTTAGCCAGTAGCCGCAGCCGAGAGAATGAACACAAGCTACACGGCTGACATGGTGGAAGCCGCTGAACAACTACGCTAAGATGCAGCGAGTAATTCATTTAGTGGCTTTGTTCTTGGCGTTGCGAAAAATGCGCACAAGCCAGACGAACAGACTTGATCGTGAGATAAAAGAACAATCAACACGCAGCCTGTTGAGTCTGCACGTAAGAGAAGGCGGATTGCGTTCGTTAAGGCATGCGCGGCGTGGCGGAAAAAAAACAGGAAAAGAAACGTGCCGCGTCTACTGAGGTTTTCTAGAACGCGAAGTAACAGGTGCACACGTGGCATATAGTTTGCGGTGCGACCGCACACTTACAAAAAAATTACACCATCTCCCGCTAAAGGGAACCATGTGTAGATGTGAAGCAGCGGGCGCTAACGCTTACACTGGCGGCGGCGTTGATGCTGGCGCTCATCGCAGCGTTGCGCAGGAGAGAAAACTGGGGAGGCGCAAAGCAGGCAGTGATGGAGCAGTGTTTCCTACTGGAAGATGCCAATCGCTGCTAATGGGCAATGAGAGACAGAAGACTCCGACTGGATACAGAGACCCGCACTACGCTTTTAGTTAACGCGCACGCTGCGAATTTTTATTGTTCAACAACGCACAGGAGAAATCTCCCACCGGCACCACCTTGGAGGTCAAGATCCATTGCCATATATACGGGGTGGCCAGTGAACGGTTGTGCAGCGCGAGCAGTCGGTTTTTCAACCAAGAAACTCGCTAGCAGACGCTGCCTGCGTCGGCGTCGCGAGGCGAGAGAGGGGGGAGCGTAGGAAAGGAGAGAGAGGGGGTGACACGCATGCGCAGTGGGACTGTGAACGCCGTGGGCAGGGATGCTTAGAGGAGAGAGGGGGGGAGGAGATGAGAGAGAGGGGGGGGACGCGCATGCGCAGTGGGGAGTGTAGACGCCGCGGGCAGGGATGCCTAGAGGAGAGAGGGGGGGAGTGTAAGAGGGGAGAGAGGAGGGGAGGCGCATGCGCAGTGAGGGTGCGGTTGCCGCGGGGAGGGATGCCTAGAGGAGAGAGAGGGGGAGAGGAGGTTTTTTATTTTTTTTAAAGGGTTTGCGCATGCGCAGTAAGGGTGGGCACGCGGCACACCACCAACACCGGATTAAGCTTCGCCATAAGATGCTTCACATCTAAAAAATTGGCCGCGTATCTACGTGCTTCGCTGCAAATGTCGTCGAAAGACGATAGTCTTGTTCCGGCCGTATACTACTATGTTCTGCCTTGCCTCAGACAGCGCCTACTCTACGTTGAATTGGCTACATCTGGCTGGCATTGATAAAACACTAGGGTCTTTAGAATTGCGTACCTATGTATTTTCTAATAAAAGAACACACGACCTGACACTAACATATTACTGTTGCGCCTCAGGTATGCGTAGTATTTGCTTTTTCATCGAATATGTTCACAAGTATGAAGGCAAACACCAGTTCAAGATGGCTGGGCGTTCAGAAAGTGGTTCAACTTTGGCCGAGTAGCTGAATCGGGTTACGGACAGACAAGTATCCCAAGAAAGACTATCGTCTTTAAAAACCCAGAGCGTTCCACGTTTGTTCGCTTTAAACACGGTCTCGCACGCGTCCATGCGGGAAAACAGCTTGTAACGGAACTGCCTTATGAGGACAAACGTCTCCACCTGAGTTCATTGCGCTCGTGGAGATGATGCTATCGCTGCAGATACACGTGCACAGAGGCGTCTGCTTGTTTACATTATGGCCGACAGCGCGGGCGGCCAGTCACCACTGTGGTGGAGAGTAAAAACATTTTGCGACAGCCTTCCCTACACCTGCCCTTGTTGAAATGAGAGATACCTTAAAAAAGCAACATTATAATGTGTTTGTATGAATGCAGGTCAAACTGAGAATGCCGAATGCCACCTTTTGAGTAGTCTCTGGGGTAGAGATTATAGATTTGGTTCTATGTGTTTCTCGAACTCATTCGATTGCTTTAAGTCATTCGATTCTAATGACATTATATATCGCTGTGTAGCAGCCGCATGATGTCATTAGATGCGAATGTGATTCCATTCGAATGACATTAAAACGCTCGGCTGAGAACCGAGGCAAGATACCGTTCCCACGGAAGAAGCTGCACGTGTGCGAGCCGCCTACGCGGTCACCTTAAACGGGTTGTCTCTCTTGATTATAGGAGAACCCTCCCCTACTTAAAAAGGGGCGTCGTCAATATTTTGAAGGGCGGACTTTGTGACAATGCAATGCGCATGATTGGAGCCATGTCGATGGTCCCTTTTTCCCCAGGAAGAGAGTGAGGGGACACGAAGGGGATTTAAGCGCAGGATATCGCCCTGCTAAGGAGTCTAGTTACTTGTCAAACATGGTGCAGAAGTAGATCAACGAGTATCCGTTCTAGAAGTTTTTATATTGGGCGCTTTGTATCGGCTGGCCACCTAAACTTAGCCGTTCGCCTAGTTGAGACACGTCTGCAACGTAGGCGTCGGGACTCCATCTCAGGTTAGCTCAACCTGCCTGAGATTACCTTCAAGCTCTAGCTCCCGGAAGCATCGGCGTTGCAACTCGGATCCACCGACATCGCAGTCGTGCCAGAACTCTTCAGGACTTCTCGCATCCGATCGCCGTGGACGCAACGCTGCCGGTCATCTCACGTATGCCTTCACCTGTTTATACCATCGAACTTTCACGGCTTTTCGGTTTAATTTTATTCCATTGTTTG
>JALIZH010016112.1:30000-78434 GCA_030522465.1 Rhipicephalus appendiculatus
CGCAAGCAGGAAGCTAAAGCGTGAGGCCCTCGTGCTCGTCGCGGCGGCTGCTGCGGCGTACACACTTTTCCCATGAGCGCTTGCGCGCCCGTTGGGGGGCGCTCGGGTGCTTGAAAAAGGTCTATTGCAGTGCGCTCGCGGGCCGCCACGTGGCTTCTTTTGAAATTTCGCGGGCTTTCTTTACAACGCGGAAAAAAAAAGCGCGACACGTATCGTACAGGAAACAATTCAGTCGGTGGTTTTTGAAAGTATCCTGCAGCTCGATGTTCATATTTTGGGTTTTAAGCTAATAATTAAGAAGTTAGGAAATTAAAAATAATTAGTTGAATCAGTTTAGGGGAAATAATAAGTAATCTGAGTATCTATAGGCTAGTGCGAATAGGCTCTATAGGAATCTATAGGCGAATAGGAATCTATGGGAAACGTGCAGCACCTAGAGGGGGGCGCAGCAGTGCACTGCACCTATGCGCCGTCAGCGCCGCGAGTGGCGACTTGCGGCCACTTCAGTGTCAACTGGCGTGCTACGAATCGTCGTCTCTCCGTCAGCTACGCCCGCGTTGTATGCAAGTGCGTGTGCGCGAAGGTGACAGGTTTGATGAAACGGGTAGGCTTCCAGAAAGTTATCAGAGCATGATTCTTTTGGGGCCCCAAACCGAGGAGAAAGGACATAAATTTACGGAATCAATCATGTTTTCAATGTGACGTAGCACAGACGCGCGGCAGAGTGTTTTGAAAAGGCGATTCATGCGGCCGGCCAGCGTAAAGCTCGAAGCATAGTCAGCATCGATGTTTGCAAACATTATTTCTTGCCATTTTGCCCGGTTATTGTTGAGTAAACGATGACATTTGTGTCTGAAATGTGTCGGACAACCCCTTGCTATGCTCGCAAGTAATACGTACGGTCGCCCTTGTTGCATTTAGTAATGCGGGGCATTTGCGCGAAATTTTCTGTGCAGTAGTTCAGCTCCGTTTGTAGGCGTTGCCCGGGCTGCATGAGACCTTGAGTTAATTTGTCACGTGCCAGCTTTGCACGCGATATCTCAGCTGTCACGTAGCGCAATAGAACGGCGTGGCCCGACTTCGCTTGCACGCACACTGCTGTTAAGGACTATGGCAGTACCTGGGGAATAAATTTTGAAATTCTCGTGGTCTACGACGCATTTTGCCTGGCATGCGTGACTTCTTCTTTAATGTTACTGTTTACGAACTGCGATGCGGGGGAAAACAGCGGCAGTGTACTAGGGAGAATTGCTGGAACTGTCGATTGCTTTTCGCCAATGAATTGTGGACTACAGATTCGAGATCACTTTTCCGGATGCCCTTCGGTTCCTCCAGCATGTTAAAAATATCAGTTAACATGCGTGGAGAGTAAATTCATAGCGAACTAGCCAAAGCATGTGCTTCATAAACGTGCCCGCGGGATCACTTGCTTTACGTGGCGTCATAGGCATGCGCACGAGGGAGGCGGCCGTACCCTCTAGTCACCTAAGGGGGGGCGCAAAGTCTGCCCCATACATTGTCTTAATAGGGAAGGGGGGGCGCTGCGACGAGAGTTCTCCCCCCTGTGAAGGGGAACCCTGCGCACGCCTACGCGTGGCGTCCACTAATCCAGTGTTCCCGCCGGTTTCTGAAGCACAGTCACGGCGGAAAGCTGGAAAAACTTTGTTACAGGTGCTTAGTTCTTATAGTTATCGGCACAGTTTACGACACAGCAATTCATACGCGACATTGCGAAGCACCGCTAACAACCTGACACGCCTGCGCTCATGGGTCGGCTGCTGCACGCAACACGCCAATTCCTTTCGTTCACTCCCGCACCGCGGCGCCACCGGCTCAGTGCACGTTCCCCATAGGCTAGTGCGAACGTTTGGTTCAATTCGCCTCTGAAGTGCCTTTCATTTTAAAAGTATTTGTTCAAGTTATGTGGGACACCCTGTATACATCAGGTGCAACATTGTTGAGGCTAGCTAGACTTCTTGCAGTAAATGCGTGCGCACCAACGAATGGTTCAATCTTTCTACCGCCCAGAGCGTGATTTTTTCGTTGGTTGGTAACAACTTTATTGTTAGTCCGGCAGAGCTTTCGCTGACCGGGCCTTAGGTCTCCCGTGGGGACGTCGAGGCCTTGCCTCACCGCCGCCTCGCGGGCCTGCTGGACGGCCCAAAGTTGGTCGCCGAGACTGGGGCTGCGCAATGCAGCGGCCCACCGCGGCGGAAGCGTTCCGGGTGTTTTTTTTTCTTTAATGCTTCCATTTGCAGCCGGTCGCGACACCTCACGTGCAGGCTCGTGCTCGGCTCGCACGAGCATTTACAACCACGAAATTCGAAACGCGCGCTGTTATACATTCTGCTGACCGAACCACCGAACTTCTCGCATAGCATCGACAGAGTTGCACCTTATGTCTGAAGCGGATTACAGGTAAGTGCTGCTGCGCTGTCACAGGCCGAGTCAATCAGCATGGTAGTGTTTGGCAGTGTAGATGGGCTAATGCATTCATTGAAGCCATAGCGCTGAAAAGACAGGGACCACAGAAAGAGGACGGGACGTGCGCTCTGTGGTCCCTGTCTTTTCAGCGCTATGGCTTCAATGAACGTAACAAACCAACTAGCCCAAAAGTCTGTTCTCTTGGGCTAATGCAGTTGGCGGTTGCCAGTGGACATCGTTTATCAAATACTGATTGCCTAGAGCATCGCGGCTACACGCGGGTGTTATGCAGCGACTTAGCCTGCCGATTACTTCGTCGCGTCCTTGTATGTGCTAAAACCAAAGCATTGAGGCGGTGAAGGTATGTACACTGAGCGAAATAACAAGGCTTCGTGTTGCACATTCAGGCGCGCCTATAAGAGGCGGTGCGAAACAATTGACTACTAAACTCAGTGTGTTAGAACGGAACAAAAACCCAAAACGAAAAAGATAAACATATTTTTTGACCAGAGCGATAAGCTAACCGACGCGTTATCGATTATTTCGTTGCAGAAAGGAACCGAAATATTTTTTATCGGTTTTCGTTCAGCGGAAACGTTGGCGATCCCGAGCAACCGAGGTCATGAACGTGAACATTAATGCATATCTCCGGGGAGTGCGCATATCAGTCAGGAAGTCGAAAGTGAAGATGGGTTGAAATTTTGTGAAAAACGAAAAGAGCTGCAACCGTAGCTCTCTATATTAACGCAAGTGGACCTTGTTGTGCGAGAGAAACAGGCCAGCGTTGGAAGAGGACATTCCCTGCGCTGAAGTTTGTTTTATCAGAAACAGATGTCTCGCATATCAGAGACACTCGATCACGAGCTGCTTCAGATATTATGTTCCACTCCCTTGACGCAAAATATCGAGCCTGCCCAGAAATTAGTAATTTCCTTATGATAATAATTAAATACTATGTTTTTATCCGTTACTCTATTTTTTTTTAATTTTTCGTACAAAAAAAAAAAAGAAAAAAACGTTACGACCCGTTACGGAACATTTTTTTTTTCTTTTCGTTCTGGAAGAGGAACGGTACGGCAATTCTTTCAGTGGAACGACACTAAGATCGTTGCGACACCCTGAATTAAGTATGACTGCTTAGATAATGACGGCAGGAAGCTTGCTCAACATTATTAGCAATGCGGAGAGCCTTATTGATTTGTTTGTGTGTATGCCAGCTGGTTCGCCTACGTGAGCGTAATTGTGGCGCTCGCGAATTTTATGGGCGAAGCTCCTAAGGGTGTGGGTCTGTCTTTCCTCTGTAGTAGTAGTAGTAGTAGGTGGGTAGGTAGATAGCCACGTATAGTGGAATGTACCCACTACACGTGATAAAGATGACGATGACGCAGTATAGTGGAATGTACCCACTACACGTGATAAAGATTACGATGACGCAGTATAGTGGAATGTACCCACTACACGTGATAACGATGAAGTATAAGCGCTTTCCAGTATAGTGGAATATACCCACTACACGTGATAACGATGACGCTGATGACCATGAAGTATAAGCGCGTTCCAGACCACACATTCTCTTTCTGCCATGGATGAAAACGATCGAGCTTCGCCTACTCATCATCATTGACTTCGTGGATATGGCGTGATTTTTTTTCTGTTTACCTGCTGCTACAGCAGTGTGTAGTGATAGGTAGGCGTAAATTTGCCCTTTCGTGGCCTCCCTGAAACATACGATAGGACATCGGCGGGGTTCTACCACCTACAGACGGAATCATACTTGCCCAGAGTGGTGCAGCGCGCGGCTGCACACGCTGTCGTTGTCCCGCAGCTGCTACCTCACATCAGCTGCAAGCTTCCGTTCATGCTCGAATTATATAACAAGGGCCTATAGCATGAAATATGACCATAAGCGTCCGCAAGGTGCCCCTTCAGGGGGGGGGAGCTTCGTCGCGGCGGCCCCCCCTCCCTATTATGTCAATGTATGGGGCTGACTTTGCGCTCCCCCCCCTATCGCCCTCAGCTACCTATTATTCCAATGTATGAGGCTGGCTTTGCGCCCCCCCCTTCTCGCCCCCCCCCCCTTCCCCACCCCCGTGCGCACGCCTATGGCTGCAAGCTTCCGTTCATTCTCGAATTATAGGACAAGGGCCTATACGACTGTGTTAGGTGCCATTGCGGCGCCGGTCTTTGCACATTTCCGCAGAAAACGGCAGCTGAAGCGGCCAGCTGGGCGCTCTAGACAAGTGTGATTCCGTCTGTACCATAGGCGTGCGCAGGGTTTCCCCATCAAAAGGGGGGGAGGGGGGGGCGTTTTGTCGCAGCGCTTCCGCCCCCTCCCCTCCCCCCTGGTCGAGTCCAAAGGACAATATGCTTTACAATGGACGAAAAAAGGAAATGAACTGATGTAGTGCTTCTCACAGTGGCCTACCTTTGATGCCATGGCTTTCCCTGAAGTGAAAATGGGAAGTAAACGGTTCTTGCAATGCACCATAAGACGCCTTCGGCCGCCATCATCGTCAAAAACCTGCATGGCCATAACTTCAAAAAACGTTCACGACGGTGAAGCGCTTGAAAGAACGGGGACTTAATCAAGTACACAGGGCAAGCGCCCCTTGTCCTGTGTTCTTCAAAAGCTCCCGTTGTTTCAGGCGGTTCACCGTCGTGAACATATACGAACACGCCCAACTGGCAGTCAATTTAAAAACGTATGGGGCAGACCTTGCGCATCCCCTGCCCCCCCCTCGCGCGCATGCCTCTGCCACGCGTGCGTGCCCATAAGTCAAGGAAATCGGGCGCACAACACAGGCACAACGCTATTATACAGCATCGCTTGCCTTGACACCTGCCCCAGTGCGAGTACTACACATTGACGTCATGCAGCAAGCACGCTGACATCAACACAACGAGTATATCGATTTTGTCTGCCGCTGATGCGCAGTGGTGCTGAACTGCTGACCAGGAAGGCGCGGGTTCGATCACAGATCAGGCGGTCGTATTTCTATGGAACCCAAATACTATAGATACCCGTGTACTGTGCTAGATGTCAGGGCCCCAGCTGGTCGGGATTATGCGGAACCCTCCACTACGCGTGGCGTACGTCCCTCTAACCTTAGGTCCCGTCGGGACGCCGTTCCCATAAACCGATTCTGATTGATTCCAGCCTGTGTTATCCATAGAATTTGTGTATGTCGTTCGAAGAGTGCAGTAATATCTTTAGCACAGCGACAACCATCGTCAAAGTCAGACCCATAGCCAGGAATCTTTTTTCGGGGAGGGGGGGACGGCAGTTATATACTTAAGGACTGGAGAATTTTAAAAAAAACACCCATTTCATCATTTATTTTCGGTAAAGCACCCGTCTAAGAAACTTCTTCCCCCCTGGGATACGGGCCTCGGACTAACTTTGCCGATGCGGAGGTTGGTTATCGACGCCGTTGACTCGGAAAACAAAAACATGCGAAAAGATACTAGGCCATCTTTTCTGCCTCGCCGATGCGCATATAGCGACACGCAAGAAAACTGCATCGCAATCACAGTTGCGCGTAACGTGTTACAAGTAATTGAAATTATTTTTTTGTCATTTTGTTATCTAATTACTTTTTCGAAACTCTAAGTTGCGGGTAATTCAATTAAGTTTTCTTGTAATTGATTACCAGTAATCAATTACATTTTTTTTTCGAAATCAAGCTGTAACCAATCTTCTGCGGAAGTACACGTCCCGAAATACATGCCACCACTCTGTATCCGGGATCCCCCCATCCTCTCAGACTGGAAGTCCCTTCATTCTAATAAGAGACAGGGCGTGCAAACACGGACACAATAAAGGAGTCAAGACACCACAGACGCCGATCGGCTAACAACTGCAAAGGCGCGCACCGGTGGAAAAGAAAGAAAGCACGAAAACTTATCTGCGCATGCCCATGTAATGGGCCAACCTATCAGTCTGGCAAGCGTGCGGGTCTACGTGACAGATAACTGTACTGTCAGTGTCAGTTATCTGTCACGTAGACCCGCACGCGTGCCGGACTGATAGGTTCGCCATTACATGGGCATGCGCAGATATCACCGGATTTGTTAGTCGGCTTCTTTGGTGTCTCGACTTCATTCTTGTGTCCGTGTTTGCACGCCCTGTCTCTTAGAAAGAATGCTTACTAACTAGTTCATCTCTCTATTATTCCAAGCTTGGGAAGTAGCTACAGAGCCCTTTATTTACCTTTTCCTTGGCTTTACCTGCTACACTTTGCCCGAGCGCCAGCAACAGCGAAGCGCAACGCTTCATAGAGGACATGCACCCTTTAACATCGAAGCACTCCACAACAACGAGCCGACTCGCAAGCTGTTCCTACGTTACAATGCCGCCCTCCCCTCGAGCGCGTGCAGCTGACCTCATAGGCGTGCGCAGACTTCCGATTCAGGGGGGAGGGGGGGGGCGAAGGTTCATCGCAGCGCCCCCCCCCCCCTCCCGATTATGTCAATATATGGGGAACTGACATTGCACCCCCCCCCCCCCCCCCGCGTCGCAGCGCCCTTCCTCCCTACTATGTCAATGTAAATCGTTTACATTGCGCCCCCCCTCCCCCACTCTTAGGTGACTAGGGGGGGCAGCCGACCCCCTCTGGCCCCCCCCCCTCCCCGTGCGCACGCCTATGGCTGAACTCTTAATTAACGAGGAAGCGTGGAAGAATATGGGACGACAATATTGAAGAACAACTCTTGTTGAAAGTTAACAACGTGTAACATTATATCAGAGAAGCCACAGTACGCCTCCAAGCATTCCCGCAAGCCTCCAGCCTTCTCTCTAACATGCAAGCCACAGTAGTTCGTCGTATTGTTCGTGTTATTGCGCTACGGCAATAAAGTTTTCAAGTAACGCAAAATTAATCGATTACATTTCTGTAATTGCTCAATTTCTTTTCTGCGGCTGTAACTGACCACTGTAATCAATTGCATTTTAAATGAAGTAATTGTAATTGGTTACTTATTTTCTGTATAACGTGCTGAAAATGCATGCTTCTATTTCCATCTGGACATATTTCCATTCTCAACTGGAAATGTTTCCATTCCCAGCTGGATTATGGAACCTGGAAATTTTTCCAGGCTGCAAAATTTTCCTTTCCAAGCTGGGAAAATTTCCAGCCTGGAAAAATTTCCAGGTTCCATAATCCAGCTTACAGTATTGGTGGCAGAAAACTAGAGAGAAAGGACAAAAAAATAATAGTTGGAAAAATAAGGTCATTCTGCCGTAAGCGGCACTGGGCTGTGAATTTACGTTCTTTTTGTATAGTAAGGTAGATTGAATCGAAGTAGACAAGACATTAGGCCAACTTAATTAAAAAAGATGGAAAAAGTTTTCTTTCCTTCTCTCTTTTATTTTTTTTTTTTCGAGTTTGGTGGCACACATGTCACCGCCCCGTTATAAAGGCGACGCTCATAGCTTCGTCCATACATTCTTCGCTGATAGATATCCCATACACATTAAATATTTCCAGGCAAAAGTCAGCACATCTCAGTGGTTCTTTTCTTTCTGTTGCTTCTGTTTAAAGTCATGCTTTTGTACCTTGTGAAGTTGTGATGCAGAGAAAACTATCCCAAACTTCGCCACTACAAAGTTGATTTGGATGTTATGAATGAACAAAGCTGATTTGTCAGGTGGCGTTTCTACACACAGCTCTGCACTTATTGTACATGTAATTCTAAGCAATATGGGAATGAGATTCCACACGATGTGTGGACTTGCGCAATACTTGTGAAGACACCCACGACACAGCTTCACACCGGACACATCAGTCGCATATTGATTCAGGGTACGATAGGCTGGTGTGCCACCAAAAAAAAAAAAAAAGATTGAAACAAATGTTTCCTCATTCCTCTTGGCTGCCTTGGTCATGCCGTTAATCAAGGAACCTCCAAGATTAGCAGATAACATCTCAGCCACATAAAGTTGCCCGATGAGATTGTGCTCTTCGGCAATGATGGCAAGAGCAGCAAAAATGAAAAAAAAAAAAAAAAAAAAAAAAAAGAAAAAGATTGAAGGCCGTAGACCTAGAACATACTAAAGTATGGGCTCAAGATAACTTGGCCAAAATTTGACAATTAGCAGGCAGCCAATATAATCCTACATAAGTTATGTATATCTAGGTCAATTAAAAACGGAGGCACCTATTGAAGGTAAGGAAATGCATCACAGAATAAGGATGGGGCTGGCGCTCATACCGCATGCAGAGAATGAAAGTTTTTTTTTTTTTTTCCTTTTAAAATTTGTTGAAGTCACAACCTGTGCCCTACATTTACCTTAACTTCTCAGTCAACAAACAGCTGTCCCCGATTCCGTCAGGGTTCCACACTACCTCAACCATTAATCCCACTGAAACTTGGATGTTTTACGTACACCTGGCGTCTTTTTAAACAGCAAGAGTAATTGTTTAGTGCAGAAAAAGCTAGGAATAGTTGGGGTTTTATGTGCCAGAACAATACAATAGTCTAGGCCCCTCGGAAATTTTGACTATCTGGCGTTCTTTTAACGTGCACAGACATCACATGGCATATGGGCCTCTTAGCATAGAGTCTCCATTGGAAATGAGACTAGAGGGACAGGATTGATATGCCAAATTTCAGGTCAGCAGCCGAGCACCATGACCACTGTTCCGCTGAGGTGGGTGCAGAAAAAGCTATTAACTGTAACTAGGCTGTTGCAGACAGTGCTCCTCAGCGTATTTTTGTTATGCACAGCCACAATTGTGACATGCTTTTATCACTGAAAAATTTTAAAATGACAGAGAGCCGAGCTAGTTGGTAGGTATTCACGTTAAAGAGACGGAGGGTGCAAACACAGACACGAGAGAGAAGACGTTTGTGGTGTTTTGACTACTCTCTTCTGTTCGTGTTTGCATGCCCTGCCTCTTCAACGTGAAAAATTATCAATGAAATGTCAGATAATGCCATGATCATCCCCAACCAATTCTAAGCCAGTCTGGTGCTGCTCAGCAGGGTTAAGTAAAAAGAAACGAACAAGAATTCTTTCCGAGATGAGGTTTTAATGGATGCACAGTTGTGATGATCCAATGTGTTCGGAGGTGTATCCTGCGCACATCGAGAGCTTGGGTCCGTCATGTAAGTGCAAGGGCACCGTCCGATGCAGTGGCCAGGTGGTGGTACGACAGTCCGGGCAGGAAGTCGAGGACGCTGTCTTCAGGCATCCCGTCGGCCAGGCCTGTCTCCGCCACTCGTGGGTCCGGTCTACTTGGACCTCTCACGCATCTTCCTGCGCTTGCGCTTCAACCTCCGCATCCGCTTCTTACGCCACTTGGCCCTCATGTCTAGCACGTACCTGTTTCAAAACAAAAAGCACACAGTCAGTCCAGCGCAATACACCACGGCCATGAAAGGACAAAAAAACTACCGAGGGGGGAAAAATAGAGCACAGCACTACACGAGTGCAGCTAACAGTTCATGTGATTGCTAGACCGAGTGCGCATGCACTGCAGGCAATGTTAAAGCAGCACAGCCAAATATTTTTTTGCCAACAGTCTCAAGTCGCGCATTGGTCGGGGAAGAAAGCCGGAAGGGATTCAGAGAGCATTTATTTGTAAAGAATGGCTTGCAGGATGCGATGCTCTATCCTAGTTACAGCTTCCTCCACGCAAAAAACATTACCAGCCTCTGCAACACTACCAGCCTTCTATTTAGTAAACAAACATTATCCAAAGATATAGTGCTGCTGCTTAATGTCCTCTCCTTATAACACAAAGATATTGCTGCGATGCTCTTGTTCCCATTCTTGGCAAATGAGTTTTCGCAGACACGTAACTACCTTCAAGAGACTGACAATTATTCAAAAAGTAGCATCAAACCCCATGAATTACAATTATAGTATTGGTCATTCTGTTTGCATATTAAGTAAAAATATTTTTAATTTGCACATAATCTTGCAAAAGAAAGAACGGGATGTTTTGCCATTCTTGCGAGATGCCTTGGCACTGTACCACGGAGGCACTCAGAAAACTATAAATGCCACCATACTTCGTACTTAAAAATGGGATTATTTATATTATAAAGGCCTTCATGCTTTAAGTCAATGTGTATTACTTGGAGATAATATCCCTGCAGTGTGAGTGTAAAGACAGTCCTGCTTTATACAATGGCCATATACCAATTCTGTTCAAGTGGATGCCAGGTTGATAGGAATGGCACTACCGACATCTACTACTACTTGATGCCAATGTCAGTGTATCACTATTGTCACACTCCCTGGTCACTGTTTCCACAGTGCGGCCTCACCCCTATGAAAGCAGGAAAGTTCCGACAAAAATTTTATAAAGTGTGTGTTGGGTTACCATAGTACAAGTGGACACAGACTTGTGGGATTCACATCATAGTGGAGGGTTCCGGAAATCTTGACCCCCAGGGTTCTTTAATGAGCACCTAAATCTAAGTACACTGGCCTCAAGCGTTTTCGCCTCCATTGAAAATGTGACCACAATTTGATCCTGTGACCGAGTCGGCACGTAACCACTAGACAATTGCGGTCTAGTGGTCTCGACAAATTACTGCGACGTGTTATTAGTCTTGAAATTAAAAAACAAAACTTGATTGTGATGTGAACTACCGTAAAAACTCGCGTATAATACAAAGTTTTTTTTCCTAATATTAGCCTTCTAAATTTCCGCCTCGTATTATGTGCGGATCCGAACGAAAACTCGCTTGAAAAACGAAGTGTTGGGCTTGAAGTTTCGGTTCTGTAATTTCTGCGTGGCTACGGCTTGGTTTTGTGTACAAGTGGCTACGGCTTGGCTTCGTTACCTTCGCACCCTCTCGTGGCAAAGGTGACCACTGGCACCATTTCTTTGTTTATTGCCGAGTTTTTTTTCCAGCGTGTGCCTTGACAGCGGACTTGTGCATGTGTGAACCTCGCCTCTTGAAGGTGCAACATGCCAGGGCCTCGAAAACAGTATTCGGCTGCATTCAAGGGAAAAGTCATCACAGCTGCCGAGGAAATCGGCAACAGTGCGGCCGGGAGACAGTTTGGAGTCACCGAGGGAAGTGTCCGCGGATGGCGACGACAAAAAGAAGCACTTTTCGCGTGCAGCGGAATGCGAAGAAGCTTTCGTGGTCCGAAGAATGGGGCATTCCCAGAAATCGAACTCGCCCTGACAGAGTTCGTTCGAGAGCAGTGGGCGGCGCACTTACTAGTCAGCATAGAACTGATGCAGGCGAAAGCGAGGGAGTTGGCAAGAGAAAAGGGGATGTTAAGCTCGGATTTCAAAGCGAGCAAGCACTGGATATACCGTTACATGTGCCGAGCCGGATTTTCCCTGCGCCGGCGAACCTCGATTTCTCAAAAGCTCCCTGAAGCCTTTGAAGAGCTTCTTGTGTCATTTCAGCGCCATGTTATTTCGTTGCGCCGCTCGCAAAACTTCCAGCTGGGGCAAATCGGCAATGCCGATCAAACGCCAGTTTACCTGGACATGCCGTCACCTCTTACAGTTCACGAGAAGGGCTCGAAGCAAGTTAATGTTCGTACCACCGGCAACGAGAAGACGAGAGTCACAGTGATGCTATCGTGCACGGCGGACGGCCACAAGCTCCCACCCTATGTCGTCTTCAAGTGCAAAACAATGCCGAAAGGTGAGGAGCTGCCGAAAAATGTCCTTGTGAGATGTCACGAGAAAGGCTGGATGAACGAGGACCTTGTCCTCGACTGGATAAAGTCCGTGTGGTGCAGACGGCCCGGCGCCCTGCTTTCTTTTCCAGCCATCCTGGTGCTGGACGCGTTTCGCTGCCATTTGGCCGATTCTGTAAAGAGGCTCTTGCACGACTGCGGCACGGAACTTGTGGTGATCCCGGGAGGGATGACGTCGCAACTGCAACCTCTCGATGTTTGCGTGAACAAACCTTTTAAGGATGCAGTTAAGCGTTGCTACGCGGAATGGATGCGCTCAGGTGAGCCGGTGAGCCTGCAGTGACGCCGACCGGGTGGCTGAAGCAGGCATCGCCAGCCACGCTATGCCGATGGATCGCAGACGCTTGGGCAAGCATCCCAGAGGACCTTGTGCGTCGTTCTTTTAAGAAGTGCGGCATCTCTAATGCCCTCGATGGCACAGAAGACGAGTACCTGTGGGACGATTTGTCAGACAAGGAAATGTCCGAAGGAAGCGCAGTTGATGACAGCGATTGAAGTGGTGGGTCCGTGTTCAGTGTTCATTAAATGTTTTCTCCGAGCTTTCGTATCTCGTATTATACGTGGGTAATTTTTTCTTTTTTCATTTCGCATCCCTAAAATTTCACCTCGTATTATATTCGGGTTCGTATACTCGGGTTTTTACGGTAATCACGAACCTGCAACAGCGAAATTAAGGCCAATAGACATATCAGAAAGTAACTTATCAGCACAAACTCAGTGTTTAACTTTTGTGTAATATCGGTTGGGTATCGGAATACTGACTGTTAGGTTGGAGTACTGGCTTGTTCACACACAGGCGTTACTCATACAAGTGAGACTTTTCGAACAGTGGCACTGTTGCAGTTGCAAGGACTGCAGGGCGATTCCATGAGAGATGGAACATGCATGTCCAGTTGATATTTTTGTTTTGTCTGGGTTCTTGTTTTTGCTCACCGCAATATTTTTGGATTTCGCGGCCGAATTTAATGCAAACTGTAAATGTAGCGTCGAAAATTTTTTGTGTTGGTTTTAATAGGCAATACTGTGAACTACATCCATGCTTTTTTGGTGCTGTCCTCGAAACGGAAAAAAAATATTTTAAAAAAAATGGCAAACAAGGCCCAAATCGAAAATGTCTGCTAAGTTTGATGCGTCTTCGCCCATTTGCTATTTTACACAGAAACTTCAGAACTGTGCCACATATAGAAAAAGGCCTTTGAAATATTTCTCCGAAAGATCGCTGTCGTACAAGCAGCGTAAAAAAAAGAAAAAAAATACTTAAAAAGCAAGTTTTTTCAAAAAGGCCCATTTTCAAAAAACAAAATAAAAAAAATCCCGGCCTCAATTTTGACGAAATCTTTTTTATCGAAAAGCGCTTATGTCAGTCAATGCACGGTTTCAATATCATATGTCCCCATTTGCTTTGTTAACGAGATAGAACGGGCCAAAATGACCCTTGCTGTGTGTTCTCACTTCAGTGCCTTTGATGGTTGTTATCAGCTTGCATTGTGCATAAATATACAGCACTAATTATTTTGCTGCAGTGAAACTTCACTCTGGTGGCCTGTCTTCAGGAAAAATGCATTCGCAGATTTTATTTGTGTCTAGCGTGTGCGGGAGTGGGCAGCTTCCGCTCTTTAAAGGACTACGCGTACACAGTTTGCAGCCTGCAACCTCGCCTACAAGCATCAGAAGAAAGGTGGACGCAGCTGTTAAACATATTAATCGTTTCATATTCCTCAAGAAGTGCTTGGTCTACCTCATCGCGGTTCTCAGGTGGCCACACTTGTCCATGTTGTGCCATTTGTGTCTTGGCTTTCATTCTATGCCATCTTTCATTGTATTGCCATGCGGCGAAGACATCTTCCAGTTATCTTGTTCACGCAATTAGTGAAATAAACGAACCCCATAGAACTGAAAGAATGGTACCATTTTATTTAGAAATAAAAAAAAGCTCTGCAAAATGAGCGGAACAAAATTTTCAGTAAATTTGGTACAATTTCTCTATCTTACGGTAGCGAAACTGAATTTTATCGTGACAAATCTGTTCATTTCCCATTTTACAGCTCATTTGTTTTTTCTGTGCATACTTTTTGTTTTAATGACAGCGGCAGATTTTCAGACTTTATTTGGGAGTGCTCCCAAACATGCCCCAGCCCATTATTATTCTTCAGTGAATTTTTTTTTTTGCAATAAGGCTCCCATTAGTGGTATACACTACAACGTATGGTTCACAATGGTGAACAGTTTCTGTTTTACCAGGCAATTGAGCTATCTGTATTTATCCTATTCACTTGTAGGCCTACTTTAACATGTTCTTAGTTTGATTCACATTGAATTTTATTGATTCACCACTCATGTTCCACAGTTCGTTGCCATTGTTAATGAAGAATACTATGTAAATGACAAGTAAATTGTATGTTGTTGAGACGTTAACCATTAACTTCGATTCCTGCTTCTTCCCAGTAAGTACTTCCTCTACCCATGCAGTGAACATTGGGGATAATATATCTCCTCGCCCAATTCCCTTTGTTATAGCAATTTTATCACTTTTTTTTTTTTTTGAGATGCGAGGAGGCTGTGGAGCCTTTGTTGATGTCAGCTAAGGTATTGACGCAAGTTTTAGGTACTCCTCGTCGACTTAGTGCTTGTAAGACAAATCATAGGCTAATTCGAAAGTCAGCTAACTGGCAAGTCACTTTCCTACGGCACAGATATCTGGGTCGGGTGACAAAAACCCCAGAAAGGACTTCACCACTAGCGCCGCCAATGAAAACTATAGCGACATACGAACAAAGACGTCAACACGCACTGAATAAAAATATGTCGGCAGCAAATATTTGAGATTCGGCCTAGTAGACGGAGCAACAGATCGGGCCGCAGTGCCCGGCAAAGTCGGCTGAAGGAAATAATTCGGAATAAACATAACGCTTAGTTGACATTCTCACATGCGAATGATCACTGCCATTAGGGAGTTTCTTACGTCTACGGTGTGTGTACAACTTCCAATGCACGAAACATTTCGCAAAATGCAGTCACTGTAAACCTAGGCCACCATCGGAGGAAAGTTCGACGACAAAACAGCACGTGTAGCGTTGGTTTTTTTCGTTCCATCAAAGCACACGCGAATCTATCTGCACTGCACATAACACGCATCCAAGGCCTATCAAAATATAAGCCGACTTGTGACCAAGCAGGATTTGGACCAGTGGCTCGCTTGCTTATTCTGGCCACAGTCTTTCTTTTTCTTGTACAGGCGCGACAGGCGACAGAAACGTTGCAGTTCAGTAACTAAATCGCCTGCGTAACAGAATGAATATTCTGCTAGCAAACAACTAGCGTGTAATGCAGTAGAATACATGGGAGAAAAAGCAGCGACGCATACCGCACCATTTAGTGAAGACATCGAAGCCGGCTAAACGACATAATTAAGTTTTAATGGCGTAATTTTAGCTTGGTTGTGCTTGACGATAACCACACATACTTTATGAACCAGGCACAAGTTATTGGCACACATTAAATAGGTTGATTAATCCGGATTAACTTACCGCACGGGACGATGCTAGCGCACACGGCGAAGAGGGCACAAAAAGAGGCAGGGAAAAAAGCAACACGTGACGTCGTTCAAAAAGGTCACGTGACCCAAACAATGCGACTTGTGTTGGCTGAAAGTTGATTTCAGTTTCGGAACGGCCTTTTTGCACATCCGAGAGTACACTGTACCGAGATTGCAGGCCTTCTTTGTCGAGAAAACCTTTGGTGCGTTCTCATTTTGAAGAAATAATATTTCTTAAACCTTAACTCCCGCCAATACAAGCCAATTACGCTTTCCCCTCAAGTTTCAAAGGACAAGTGTCATGGGAACCAGGGAAAATATGTGCGGGTTTAATCAAAAGTACGCATATGCCTTCAAAGATGATCTAGTTATGTCTATTTGGCTGTAAATTCAACACGAAGGATAGAATGAACGAAACGAACAAGGATGTTTCATTCATTTTTTTTTTGTCTTTTGATGGAAATGATCTGTCTAGAAACAAACCAATGTATTAACAATTAAAGCTTCAGCGAAACCCTTTACTCAAAGATGATGTTGAACACTGGTCTTGTGCCATTCTTTCATGTCTGGTGTTATCACGGTGCGTTAGAATGGTAGAAAAATGGACGCATTTTTGTATAACGAGAAGGTAATGCGCCTACAAAGGAGCGTCTCGAAACTGAAACAAGCATTCAGAAACTGAACAAGCATTCAGAACCTTTAGTTACAAGAAGCCGAATACAAGCCGAGTAACAAGGCTTAGAGCTTGTCACGTGACGTGACCTTTCCACACTTGTCAACCCTCTTTTGCCGGTCGTGGTCGCATCGTTGTGTGCGGTGAGTGAATCCTGATCAATCCGCCCCATTTTATTTGTAATCGTAGCCGGGAAATGCATAACGAGAACATCCGTAGGGATTTAGACTCACAGATATAGCTATTAACGTGGAATATCCTCGAAATTATGCATATTGAGGTGATTTCGAGGTCTTGGCGAAATTGATGCCTTACTGCGCTGGTTTCTTTCATTTCCTATCGTTATGACCACGTTCAAAGAAATCCCTAGTATTCACAATTTCTTAGTAGGAGTTACTGTAACGTTAGTAAGCGGGCTTTCATTGTAGTTGTGTGTTCTCGTGTGTGCATTGGTGCCCTTTGCCATGCGGTGAGCGCGATTGCGAACCGGCTCTTGCCGTGTTGTATATACTACGTGTGGTGTTCTTGACGTTTGCATGTAACGTTGTGCAGGACAGGGGGGAAATGAAAAACCACGAGGGTTTAAATGAAACGCTCGGCTCATGACGCATGCCGTCGTTAGTTGGCGTTCGCGTTACACACTTGTAGGCCTCGAATGCATGCGCGACATCGCCATTGGTTGTTGACGAGTGACCGAACAAAATAGAAAATGATGCGATTTAATGCCCATAGTTCCCGTATAGCAAGTGCGCTTGAAGTCGACATGGCATGGGTGAAGGTCCCGTAAGCCTTGTTTATCCGGTGCCAGGACAAGCGAAGACCCGGTATCGGGTGTCAGCGCATGACATTCCAGTAGTGCAACTTTTGCAACATTTGGTTGGGTGGCATTTGTTCAATTTTTAATGCGACTCACCGCTTGACACAGTACAATTTTTATCAAATCGCATCACTTACAGCTTAACCATTGGACAGGTGAACTTGGCAGTAACTAGTAGCAAAATCTATCAATTTTATCCGGTCACTAGTCTTGGTGCTCATGCATCGCGTCAAGGTGATACGCAAGCCATTTGTTTGTGGAAGCTCCTTAAAAGATGTAGTAAATTCTGTTAACCGTTGCACACAAGCCATAACGCGATGCACTGCACATCTATGGTCACGTGCTGTGGGTGACTGCAAATACGAATGCACGAAAGCGGCGTTTTAAGGAAATCCTTTTCTCTGTTTCAACCAACCCAACAAGCTTTCAAGCACTCCCCGCAAAATAGCACTAGGAAAAGCTACTCTTCACTTAAACCAAGCAGCTGTCAAAACCGTATTGGACAATCTTCAAGGTTGTGGTTGTTCACCATTATTTTTCTCAGTGTGAACCTTGTGAGCTAGAAAACATTGCTAGTCAGTGTGAGTACTGGACTACTTCATGGAATTTTTATTGTCACAATGAGGCAGCTTAAATTTGGAGTTATGTCCAGCCATGCCATCGCAAACTGTGTATCGACTCCACAGAAAAAAATTCTCTAGGTGGACTTGACTTTCGCCCCTTTTATGCCGAGTCATCCCTCATGCTGAATTTTTTTTGCTTGTTTCGAAACAGGTACGTCCTAGACATGAGGGCCAAGTGGCGTAAGAAGCGGATGCGGAGGTTGAAGCGCAAGCGCAGGAAGATGCGTGAGAGGTCCAAGTAAGCCGGACCCACGTGTGGTGGAAGACAAAGCCTGGCTGACGGGAGGGATGCCACAAGACGGTGTTCTCGACTTCCTGCCCAAGCTGCAATACCACCACCTGGCCGCTGCATCGGATGGTGCCCTTGCACTTACATGACGGACCCCAAGCTCTCGAAGTGTGCAAGGAGACACATCCAGACATTGGATCATCGCTCAATCACCTCCATTAAAAGCTCATCCCACAACGATTTTTGTGCGTCTGCTTTGGGCTTTGGTGTGCTTTACCACGAGCGCTGCCAAAAGGGCCAAGTGCTTCAGCCGAGCCAATTTAGGGTTCTTTTCTCTCTCTGCTGCATCGTGTGAGACATGAATTGGAGACCCCCACATAATTTGCCCTGTATCAGTGTTACCCTCTTCACTGGCAAAACACACTGGGTATGGCAATTTGTCGGGACACCTTTATCAGTGGTACCAGCTTAGTGAAATGTTGTGATGCCTTCTGCTTAACAAGTACTGATAACATCATGTAAAGGAGCATTGGACTGTACCTTGCAAGCCACATCCTAAAAGATTCATTGTCACAGTGTCATTGTCAATGTCATGAGCTGCTACTTAAAATTTAAAACTCCCTTTTTACCTCAATCTAATTGATTATGTTTAGTATTTTCGGCTGTGCTTTTGTATGGCCTGCACAAACACTGCATCAGTAACACGATTTAAGGCAGCAGTTCTTAAATGGGGGGTCCTAGAAACCCTTTGAAAAAAAAAACTAGTTTTTTGGAGGCACACTTTATCCCGTGAAAGCGGCCCCTTCCAATTTTTGGTATGCATCACGGCATAACAATTTTTGCTTTGCGGTGGAGCCGACTTGCTTCTCTCTCATGAGATGGTGTGAAGCTTTTGCGGTTTTCTACGACATGTGCATGCATGCTTTTTCTAGGCTTGCTTATTTGAAGAGCCAACATGGCTAGAAACTAGTTGAATGTGGCTGCAGACTGCACAACTTATTGGCAAGCTCTTGAGATCGAACTGGTGTGGCAAAGTTTGACCAATCTTTGCATGGGAGAAACAAAAGGCACCTATTCGAAAATGCGTGTTATGTAAATTTAGATACCCACCCCCCCCCTTTTTTTTTTTTCTCACTGCGAGGGGCCCTCGTCACTTCCACCAGCCCACAAGAGGTACCCCAAACATCCATGGCTGAAAACCACTGTGTTAAGCTGTAACCACCAAGTTTGATAACATTTGAGGTTCAGCAAAAGGACTGAATGCTATGCTCTGATTGGGTGGATCCGTTAGATTCGCCTGGACCCGAGGTTCTAGGCCCTGCTGTTGATTTGAGCAGTGAAGCAATGAATGTGAACAACACTGTTTGCTTTGAAGAGACACTAGTGTAATGATGAATCAGTATAGATGGACAAATTATACTCTTAGAACCTCATTGTTGTTAATTTCACCATCATGGGGAGGAAGAAATCAAGGTCATAGTTAGATTTTCAAATTTTGCACCTAACTCTCCACACTTGACGTCGCATATTTCAAAGTTTTTTTTGTATTTTGGCGGCATTGGCTCCACGAAATTTCCCGTAACTCAACATAAGTTTCTTGCCCCCCTCAGAGGACAATGCACTTCATTGTTACCGATTAGCAACTCTGTAGATGTCAAATTCTGTGACGTCATGGCGATCGGTGCGAGAACTTCCAAGGTGACGTTGCCACTCCTACTTTCTTTTTTTGCGTATTTTCACGCTTACCAAGTGTCTTCTCGTGGCATGCGTGGCAATTTTGGTTTTGTGAAAGAGTGATTTACTGATACGAGAAAAATAGTTTTTTTTCTTGCATCCCTTCAAAAAGCGCAGGGCTGGTTCAAGGTGACTGCCATCCTGGTGCAAACGCTGCGGCATCGCAATCGATGCACCTTTTGAACCCTACTTGCAACATCAATGTAGCTTGGTGCGTCGGCGCCTTGCAGAAGCTCATTCATGCAGATCGCGAGCTGTCAACTTTGCGTGGATAAATCGGCACCTCGCCATTTGTTTCTGGTGCTGTGTTGCAGCTGTACCACTGAATTCAAGCTGCATCGTACCTGAACTCTCGCCCCACTGTCAATCAGTTCAGAGCGGTGCAGGTGAACTCAAAGCACCTTGTGTAGTGCTTTGGATTGGGTTTCTTAATCATGATCGACAGTGGTAGCTACTACATGACCCAATGTAATACAGATTAAGCTTGATGCAGATATCGATCATACGTTTACCTGGGGGGCTTGATCCCCATCGGTCCTGAGTGCAACTAAGAGTGACTGTGTAACAGCACCTGCTGTAGATCGAGCCCTATCCGCATTGGCCCCGATGGCAATAAAAATGTTCGTCTGTCACCAGCATAAACTTTGCAATAGCAAGGCAGTCATCATAGGCACTGAAGTCAAGAGAAGGCCCAAGCTGAAGACTTAGGGACAAAAAACGATTTTTTGCGTATTAGTAATGTACGATTTCACAGTCCCGAAAACCACTCTTTCCGCGAGACAACGCTAGGCAAGTGAGAAAACGCGTGAAAAGAATATGTGGGTGGAGACGCCACCTTGAGATTCCCACACCAAACACCGTGATGTCATAGATTTTGACGGCGTCTACTGGGTCCTACGTAGTTTCTAGTCGGTAAAAATGAAGTACATTGTCATGTGTGGGTGCCATAGTTCTAACATACGAAGTTTCCAAAAAATTTATCGAGCCCATGTAGCGAAAATTTGAAAAATGCATTTTGAAATTCATGACGTCATGCGTGGAGATTTTGGTGCGAAACATAAAAATGAAACTTCAGCCTAGATTTTCTCCTCTAATAATGAACTTATGATGTTGAAACTTGTGGCATAAGAGTTCTCAGAGTACAGTTTATCAATTTAAACCAAGTCATTATTTCACTTTAATGTCCCTTTAAATATGTGCTAGATGCTGATGACAGCTCAAAGGTTCCACATAATTTGCGATGCCAGTGGCCACCATGACTGTTCACTTGGTTCTGCCAAAGAGAGAGTGCATGAAATTCTGATGAAACCGAAGATTTGCCAGTTTTATCTCTCACTTTTTCAACCAATGATCATTTCCCTGCCGTTGTAATGTATAAGGCCACTGGATGGGAAATTCCCATTATTTGAGGCCACATTCATTTCTGGCCATTATTTGAGGCCACATTCATTTCTGGCACATTCATTTCTGGCCGGTAAATGCCAATTTGCTAGCTTATGGCAGCTTTGCAAGGTAAATGCGCAAAATGGCAGGAACTTGTGCTAGTTGGCAGCGGATTGCCATGAAACATAGTTCTAACCTGGCATGTGTATTATAGCAGTTTCATAAGTATGGTGTAATAATTTCATCATCATCATTTATTTACCCTTAAGGGCCCCTTATGGGGCATTACATAAGGGTGGGGGGGGTAACAATAGATAACCACGGGTCACAAGGTGACAGCACATAATTACTCTGCTTGGAAAAAGAAGAAAGAAAATGATCAGGAAAAACAAGAAAAAAGAAAACATGAAAATTAGAAGGCAGATATACGCGCAAAGAACAGGGCTACTACTCTGCCTGCTGACAGTAGTGCTGTAACAATAAATGTTTAAATTTCACACAATTTTTTTCACTAACAATACTGTCAGGAAGTACATTCCAAACTGATATGGCAGTCGGCAGAAATGATTTGTTAAAGGCGTTGGTTGAACCATGAATGCGTTGAACACTGTGGCAATTAAACAGACGACGTGATTATCTCACGGGCGGTACGATTAGGCTCACGCGTAATTGAGGAATGTTATAATACAGCTTATGGACAAGGCAAAGACTTGCGATCTTGCAACGGGATGCCAGAGGGGTTAGACCAATCGAAGTTTTGATGTTAGTGACGCTCAGTCTAGAATCGTGTTTGGAAGTTATAAAACGAGCAGCTCGATTTTGTATTGCCTCCAACGCCTGGATTCGGTACTCTTGTTGCACATTCAAGAAATTAAGGTGCTCTAGTCTGCAAAACCGTGGTAGGCAAATCAAGCAAGCACAGAACTTTGTGCCTTTACTTTGAAAAGCTGCCGTAAGCAAGCCGGCGAGCACAAGACCAGCCAGAAATGAATGTGGCCCCAAAAAATGGTAATTTCCCCATCCTGTGGCCTATACATAACGCTGTCGCATTATCTTGACAGCAATAGTCCATGCCTTGTTTTACGTAGTCTATGAGGCTGTCTTACGGAATCTTCCTTTCACTATTTCATGAAACTGCTAATGTATACAGGGTAGTGAAGTTCCTCCTGAGTAACAGCGTGCAGTATAATTGATGTTAACATTAATTGGGAGCATTCTGTGGAGTACAGAAGACCTCACAAGTGAAAATGTGCACGCGTTTTCAGTTTCACAGCTTTGCTCATGGTTATAATGGCACCTTATTTTCACTGTGAACTTCATTTACGTAAGAGTGCATAGTGAAACAAGTACCGACTTGAATCAAGCTACTGGCCCTTGTTCAAGCCGTGTCATGCGGCTGTAATGCAACCAGTCACATTTTGTTCCATAGGCAAAACGACGGCACTTCGAGAGAAACCTCAAAGTGCCGTCGTTTGCACAACTCTGCACATTTCACCAGCGGGCCACAGACTTTTGTTCGATGCAGGTAGAATACGGTTTCACACGTTTGTTGACGCCCTTTCTAAGACTCCTCCTTGCTGGAACAATACACTTGTCTGAAACATAGGCTCTTCTTCCATTATACAACTACGATGTTTGTCAGTACGATGCATCTCAATTTAATGCTGGAAAATAATCCCAGTCTGCCTTCGTCAGATGCTTATTTTAACATTTGCATCTAGGTTCAGCAGCGAAGACTGTTGTCACACGAGTTTAGTTTCACAACAAGAGTTTTTCTTGTCAGCTAGCACTTACACCAGCCCAGCATCACCCAAGAAGTTGATCTAACCGCATTGCACAACACAATTCTCTGCAGTCTTATCTCTCTCAAATATCAGCTGCACTCCCCCTTTTGCCAAGTGGCTGCTTCTAGACTCGCACAACACTGCTGACCACATCAGTTATAGTGTCGTATAAGCTAGGAAGAAGCCAGGATAAAAGTTAATGGAGAATATCTTGGCAAACTACTATTTGCAGGTAACATAGTGCTATTCAATAACAATTGTATCAAATAGCAAAAAAGAAAGATTAAAGGAATACTAAAGTAAAACAATGAATCAGTTTAGACTGATCAATAATGCTCCGAGATTTCTAATGTTGTTAATCTTACCATCATAGTTTAATTAATTGAGGAGAAAATCAAGGCCAACGTCTTATTGTTTAATTTCTCGCCAAAATCTCCATGCATGGCGTCACAATTTTCAGGGTGTATTTCTCTTATTCCAGGGGCATTGGCCCAAATTACGTTTCCTGAAACTTAGTATGTTAAGTCTATGGCGCCCTCGGATGAAAATATACTTCATTTTCACTGACTAAGAACTACATAGGACCAAGTAGATGCCATCAAAATATATGTCACGGCGTTTGGTGCGGAAATTTCAAGGTGGTGTCACCACCCACCTTGTGCGCATTTTCTCACTTACGAAGAGTCTTCTACCGGGCAAGCGTGGCAATTTTGGAGTTGTGAAAGAGTAACAAGTTACTCATGTGAAAGAATTCCTTTTTCTCTTTACTGTCCCTTTAAGGATTTAAACCGAAAAAGTACTAAACTAGGTTCACTAGGGTCACTGTTTGGGCTTGTTGGTTTGGCATGATAGAGGTTGAAGGCGCATAACATAAAGACTTGTGCGCTTCACCCTTCATCATGCCAGACTTGACACACACACACAGCGCTCGTGTGTGTCAAGCCTCTTCTCTGTCTCAGTCTTGTGTGCTTTAACCATGGATCATACTAAACTAGGGCTAGAAATGAATATGTTGAAGACAATATTGGGGGGGGGGGGGAGGGCGGGGGGGTGTTTAACCTCCAAACCCTACGGCAATGTGCCCTTCACTTTTTTTAGGGGCGAAGCAGCTTAAGACCTCGCAATGTCCGTCCGTCCACCTCAATCCATCCGCGCTGTAGTGCACAGTCACTACAGCTGGATGGATTGAGGGATGGAATGCACTTACCCATGCAATCAGGCCAAGTGAAAATATAGGGGATGTTATTTCTAGTAATTACGATAAAAATGTGAAGAAATTAAAGTGGACGAAAAGACAACTTCCTACTGGCGGCGAGTGGACCTGCAGGCTTCGAGTAATGCACCCAACGCTCTACCAAATGAGCCTTGGCGGCGGTCGTCCTCCCGTCCACCTTATTGGGTATATCTGTGCATTTAAACCTGGGTGTGTCAGTCAGCACTACCAGGTTTAAATGCACAGATATGCCCAATAAAGTGGGTGGCATGACAACTGCCGCCATAGCTCGATTGGTAGAGCATTCGGCGCATTATTCAAAGGTTGCAGGTTCAATCCCTCGGCGGCATGTTGTCTTTTCGTCTGCTTTGCTTTCTTAACATCCACATTGTAATTACAAATAACATCCCCTATACTTTCCTTGGCTTGACTGTCTGTTAATTCTCATTAACATTCTGTCTAACAAAGAAAAACGAGCCCTTAAATTCCCCTTCTTTCACGCATTATATATTCAAGGTAATACAAGGCCTCCAAGATCATCCCCTTTCATGAGATGAGTCAATAGCTGCCACATCCTCTTGCAGCATAGATTAAAGACGATGATTTTTGGCACGCATCTTCCCGCTTGCTCACTGGGGATGAGCAGCATTTCATGACATGCTAAACAAGTGTTACAGGGCCCTCTTGTTACACCATTTGTAAGTATATTAGGCATATAAATAAATTTATTACATAAATCGAGTCATCTCTGAAATCGTCATGGCCAACCCGTATGCACAGAAGTGCTGAAATGCTTTTACAATATTGTAAAATTTCCCGGCAAGCTACACATTTCAGATGCCAGACAGGCATATTTTAAAACACTTCTGACACCTCTTTGGTGGCACACTAATTTTGACATACAAGGCATTAACAGGTACAGATCCAGGTTTTTTTCTTGCCTTCTTCTTTTCTTTTGCTCTAAAAAAAAAAAGGGGGGTTGGGGGAGTCTTACACAGCAATTAGGATTGAGGACTTCAAGGATTTGCCGTGTGCTGAATGCCGGTACTGCACCTACAAACTTTAAGAAGAATTTAGCAGTGGCTTAGCTCAGCTATGCCAGGATATACGTAGCGTGAGCTAGGCGGCACCGCTCACTCAGGTGGCGCTGCTAAACTCAACGTTTCACGCATGGCACTACTTACCGGCGTCAAGTCTTTCATGTGCCACAGTCTTTCACACACGTCGCACACATATCCAAACGGATTGTTTACGAAGTTTGTCTCGAAGGTCCGAGTCGCACTGGTGCTTCTGCTAAGTTTCACAGCATAGTCAGTCAATCGGCGAGCCTTGACGTCATCGACGACGTCTTGTTGTTGCTGCTGCTGAGATGGTCGGGCACGTCACTCAGCCTCCTGGCTACGCCGCTTTGCTAGACGTTCCTCCCTTTGCTCCGGTGTCTCCGCAGCATGTTTAGCCTTCTTCTGTTTGTTCTTCCTACGCTCAGCCGCTAATTGCCAGGCAACTACTTCGGCATCCGATGAGTTAAGCTTCTTCGCTCTTCTGTGCCGCTGAGCAGCAATTTCGCTCTCTTTTTCCATGGCTATACCAAACTGGCAAACGCCCCGCTATATTTATGCAGCGCCACGGCACATGCGACCAAAGAAGAAAAGAGCAGCGTGGCTTGAGGCACACGAGCCACAGGGTACGATCAGAATGCGTCTGCCGCTGCTATGACATCACTCCCCTGGAATGCGCAGACCGACGAGGCACGCACGGCGGTGGCTCTGGCCACTCCGGCGCACCAACTGCTCCTCGCACATGCGCAGCACGGCCCTCCAGGAGCCACGCGAAGCTGCTCACTCTTCAAAAGGAGCATTAGGACACCTGCACATCATTCCCACATCTGCACATGCATACCGATTTAGTAGGACAAAACAAGATCTGTCTCAAGAATATTTTGAGTGTCTCAAATATACGTTTATAACAGCCATTGGATCAGACTAATCAATTTTCGTTATAGCGAGCTTAAACTGCACATGCATTATAAATCAAGTGCACAGCACTTACAAGTTGCACCAAACCAGAAAAGCAAAACAGAAATGGCGTTTTTTTTTTTTTGTCACACTGATGACTGCACAACAGAACGAGAGATGGCATTGGGGAGTGTGGCACCAGATTATTCCCTGCTCTCTCGCCAGATGCGGTGGCCCTTGCAACATTACACACCGCATGTCATTATCATAATCGGCAGACAGGTCACAAAATGTTTTTGCACTTCTTGGTAAGGTAAGCTGCGGTTCCAGAAAGCTGCTGCAGCTCAATCAACCATTGTCCGTACAGGAAACCTGCAAAAATAAGAGAAACAGCGGTGTAATCTAAGCTTGGAAGACGGACAGGTAGCTGTTATACAGCACCAGGCTTGCGAATCTTTGTTTCTATTCTAAATGCTTTGCAGTGACGGCTCCAGCAATAATTGCTCATAAAACTGCAACAGTCATTGCATGGCAATTAGCTCTCTTTGTGGCACATAGCGGCGCTAGAGATAACACGCATGGCTCACAATGTACCACTGCTACAGATGTACAGGCTACTGGCTACATTTTCAGTGAACTTAGCGAAACAACAAACACAGCCCAAACACATAACACATACCGTAAAATCCCGAGCAAGCACCCCCCCCCCCCTTGGTGAAAGATAACCGCAAAAGATTTGGAGCGGGGGCGCCTTTGCTCGGTCAAAGATCAAAATTGAAGATGGCGTCAGGAGAGCCTCTAAGAAAAATGCACACCTGTGTTTCTAATGAGACGTTTCATCTAATACGCATGCATTTACAGTTCTTACTGAGTTGGACGGAATGCTCGTATGAAATTTCAAGTTTATGGCACGAGGGGAAAGGATCTTCAAATATTTCAACAATTTGTGACGCCTCAAAATGCGACCCCAAGGCACCACTTTGTGAAAGTGCTACGAAATAGTGCACAAATCTAAAGACTCAGAACTTGGGCTCCCAGAAACTGCTGCTGCAGGATTCTGCAGCTGAGAGCGGGTTGAAGAAAAATGGCAAAAGGGAGCGGGGCACGCTTGCTCGGTCATTGGCGCATATTTCAAATCTCTCAAAAAGAGAAAAGGGGGCACTTGCTCTGGATTTTACGCAGGGCTGGGCAGAGATACTCGGAAAAGTATTCCGGAATACAGATACAGCAATACAGATACTAGAATACTTCTTTTTATTTCGGGTATGCTGATACTCTGCAAAGACATTTATCAAGTGCAGCATAATGTTGTTTATGCAGTTGCAGTTGATTTATTTATTTATTTCTTATTTATTTATTTATTACAGCACCCTCAGCACCATTAAGACATTACAGGCGGGGAGGTTACAAAGTGCATAATTGGTTTGTTATGACAAATTATTTGACAAAAGACATAATCACAGCCATCAATTGCAAAAAAAGTACACTATATCACAGCAAGAGTACCAAGCGTTGGACACCACAATCGACATACTTGGTGACAAGAAAATGAGCTATGCTAGAAATATCTTAGTTGAAGCAAATCACTCAAATCACTAAGGAACACCAGTGAATTGAGAAAAAGTATACATTTATTTTGCACATAAGATTCCTTCTGCTGAGGAGGTTGTTGTGCCAAGCTGCACTTAACCCTTTGTCGGTCGTCCTATATTTTTGACATAGTAATATAAAAAACGGCTGTCCTTTATCGATATAAACTAGAAAGAAATAGTATGAAACAAATTTAATCAAAATCAAGCCAGTAATTTACTGAAAAAAAGTGGGACATATATGTCCCACTGACTCATGAGAGTGTTTTAAAAAAGTGGGAAAACACTGTCCCACTGCCTCATGAAGGCACCATCTCGCGATTGCATCAACGGGAATTTTGGGATGAAACGGCCGAAGCAAGTGGCACAGAGTATCACTTTTAAAGTTGTGACGAGAAAAGTTGTGCGGACCTCATTTGAGCAGGAGAACGCCGCCTGCAGTTGCGTCTCTTGAGCCTTCAAAGCGCTGTGGTATGCCCTTGTAAAGCTTACTTCGCCGCATGCATCGACCACTTCTTTTTGTCCATTTGGCTGTCCTAGCTTTTGCTGTTGAAATTTTCGAGTACAGATGTTATCCCTGAACATGTGGCTACATTTCAAGAGGTATATAATATCGAGAAAATATTTCCACGCATTAATATCCGCAATTGCGCTGCGCGATTAGTGAGATAATTTTGAAGGGGATTGTTCCGATGCATTTATTGGTCAAGCTTATTTCGCAAATTTACAAAAACACGTGATGACTGGAAGCTAAGATCGTCTCTCTCAAAAACCAGAAAAGGAGGATATTGTCCGGCATTTTGATTGGTAGGTTCTATGTATTTCAAAAAGAGGAAAATTCAGAAGCGGTCATAAAAAATTGACCGAAATTCAACGCTATTGTAACACTACATCCGCCCTTCGAAAGCGTGGTAAAAGAATTTTTTTCGAGATAACGATGAGTTAGGTAAGATATGAGTGACTTAATGTTGCGCTAATAGCAACGGGTGATGTGGGAGAAATTTTTTTCTGTAGACGGAAAAGTGGGACGTATGTGTCCCACTGCCGCACAAAGGGTTAAGCAACAGGAACTTCTGAAATAGGCTGTCTTCGACAGCATCGGTTCAATCTCAACAAAAGACTCGCAAAAAAAGAAAGTCTCTGTACTGATGCAGACAAACACAAATTCGTGTTATGGGAAATAAATACCGCCTTCATAGCAGGAAAGTCCTGCAGCATTGCGACATTTCTTCTCGGGTCATCCAGGTACCGAAACTCTTCTGTCTGTTCTGATCGTTCAGAAGCCGAAGTCGATCTCCGTATTTGTAGTGTCCTGCCCATATAGGCTGGCCATAATTACCTACGCGCAATGGAGCCCGATATGTCAAAACTGCTCAATTCAAACATTGGCTTCCTAAAGCCATGTCGTTTCAGACGAAAGGGTTCTTAGCCCTGCCAGGTCGCTCCTGCCAGCTCTCTAAACAGACGGGGCAACAGGGACAGCTGCTCAGAGCACCCGATCAGAGACTGCAGCAAGCACTTGTAACCTGGGCCGAAAGGGTCACTCTTCAATAAAGCTCTCACCATCACCCGCTACCCCACACCTCAATTCCATGTGTTCAAATCAGATGTGCGTGATTATTTGATGAAGCCATAAGTATTTTTCTTTGCTCAAAACTAAATAATACCTGTGTCACACGGGCGCGCAAAAAGTCTCTTACACAACCAGTCTTTTACGAGGTTGAAAAACTTTTAACGAAGCGGCGTTGCGGCGCAGACACACGGCACCAATGATCTCCTTTTAGTGTTTCCTTTCGAAGACGCTACCGAAAGCGTGGCGCTAGCAGTTAAAATAGAAGCAATGAAAATAAAACGATGTATCTCGACATACAAATTAAAGACTTGTTGTGTTGCTGGTTTCTTCAAATAAAATTTAAGAATAACAGATGAAGAAACCCTAATGTGAAGGTTTGTTGCACTAGTTAAGGAAGCGTTCACATAACTAGCGACGTGTCACCACGTGATATTCCGGATGCGTTCTAGCTCCTCAGGAGAGTAGAAAAGGAAATAACCAATAAAAGGGTTCATTACACCTTCTGCGGGATATGAAATTTGTTTTTACGAAGAGCCTTGGTGACATGAAAATAAGCATTCCCTCTTTTTTTTTCACCATTTCGAAACTGCTGGCGCCCACTGGTTTCGAGGCTACTCATTCGGAGGCGTAAAAGAGATCGACAAACTCAGTTTACGAAAAAGACCGCTTCTGAAAAGGACTTCGCTCTCTGCCATGTGTCTGCTGTCAGGATCTCCTTTTCGGAAGAAGTCTGCCTGCTTAAAAGACTTTTAAGTGCCCGTGTGACAGGGGTATAATATTTCATGTTCTGTGCGTCATAGAGAAACACTGTTCTGATGTTCATTGTATATTTACCGATTTTTGTATTTTCTTTGTATTATGCTGTTTGTTTTCGCTTACAAGCGCAGTACATCTGTGTGAAATCCACTGCATGTGCTGCCCTCTGCAGGCCCCCAGGTCCCGTCAAGCTGTTTTGCACAGCTTTCTGCCTAGGGGACCCCCCAACAAGTGCGTTGGAAATAAAGTGGAGTCTGAAAGTGGATTCTGAACTCATTGGCAACAAAAGAAATGTAACGAGATACCGGTGCTCTGCTTAGTATCGCGATACAATCAATACATCGTAAAAGTATTTCGCTAGTGAAATACAAATACATTTTTCAAATGTATCTCGATACAGAAACACAGATACTCAGAAGTATCTCTGAAATACTATCGCGACACTCTTGTATCGCGATACTGCCCAGCCCTGATTCAACGGTGCACTCACTGCAACAGAGTTTTTTTTTTTAATAGAGCAAAACTAGCTTTTTGGAAATGTCTATTTACTTACAAAGGCAATCACCATCAATTTTGAGGCACAACTTTTATTTAGTACTTCCAGTAAGGAGATGTTACAGCCCATTCAATCACGACCTAGGCCCAATTTCAGAAGGTGTCACAATGTTGGCATATTTTGGCTTTGTCTGGAGGAGTAGGGTGGTCGCTAAAAAATGTAAATGTCTCAATAACTGTACACCGCGGTCAAGAAGTTCTTACTGTACTTACAAGAACATCAATTTAAAGGTTTTCCTATAATGTTGCTACAATGGCCATGATGTGTAAATTGAGTCATTTTCACAAAGCACATTATCAAAACTCCCCCACTGACTATAGACAAAAATTTTTGTGCAAAAACGTTCAAAATACATATAGTTACCAACACGTGCAGACGTGACACTTCATGTCAGCTACCCTTTATAAAAAATGCTGAAGTGAAGATTATACTCGATTCAGTTCCCATGTTTCGCTTAATCGTGCTTCATACAGTACACAACAGTACAAATGTTTGCAAATTGTGAAATGTGCAAAAGCTGAAGATTTCTGTGGCTCTGAAATACGGCCTTGTAATGATTTCCAGCCAGCACAGGCATGCACAAGCCACACATATCCCCTTTAGGCGCGAATTATGATGCGCTGTCTACAAATGTGTCAAATTCACATAGCGTGATTCCAAGGCACTCAATATTACACTCCAAGAAAGAGAATGAAGCAATTCAATGTTTCGAGCGAATTTCAGTCATTATTTAATTAGCACGTATTTAAATATTTAATTATTCAGCAGTCAGTCATCTTCTATTTTGACATAAAAAGTAGAGCAGTGTGAATGGCAATATTTTCGGCGTGAAGCCAACTCGAATATCGAAGCGTGAGTGCGAATCGAATATTTTTCAAATATTTCAAGAATATTTTTCGAATACTTCGAAGCGAAATTGCAGAAAAAATGTCGGAGAGGATTCCTAAGCATATTCTTATGACATAACAACATGAAAGTGTTTCTTTTGGCTAGGTTGATGAAGCGCTGGCGGGGTGGTGTTTCATAGTAGTATTATCAAGAGTGGGGCAAAGCAAATGCCAAATTGTATTTATGTGCATGATTTGGTGCAACCAAAGTGTTGCCAACACTTTACACGTGAAAGGCAACGATGCTATTTCCTCAGCCTCTCCTCCTCTTTCAACTTCTGCGGAAGCCCAACTGACGTGGTAGACAAAGGTATGCTCCCTCCGAGTCCGGAGTACCAAATCTGTGTCGTAGACATTAACATATAAGAGCATCTGAAATTTTGGATGCTAAAAATCTTCGTCGTCCGATTTTTCGCACTTCCTGCCCAAGTTTGAGATCCAAAACAGCACTAATTGAGCCCCCCAACTCTGTCACATCTATCATCTCCATTTCGGAACCAGCGTTTTCTTGAGTCAATACATTTGCTACCGTAGCAGAGCCTGAAAGGCAGCTTTGCCGCAATACAAGAGTGTGCAGAGGTGAAGCATATTGAAAATCTATAAAGGGGCCACTGCCAATCGGACGTGGACTGTATTTGTCTTCGGAAAGTTCGAATAGTAAAACTCTGGTGCGAATCGAATTCAGTAGGAAACACTATTCGAAAAATATTCAAAATTTCGAATATTCGCATACTCCCTAGTAAAAAGGATGATATCACTGGCTCCAAATGTGCAATTAGTTGTTGTTTGTATTCATTTCGAGGAAAGAAGTAGTACTCTTGACGTTGGTTCTGAAAAGCGGCACGTCGAATGAGCCGCCGAGCATCAAAGTGCTCTTCACCAAAGTTATTACCTACAGTCGTACTCAGCACACTGCAGTTAAGTCAAGACATATTGACTATGGAGGAGGTTCAGTTCATCCAATCAGCCCTGTATCTTACTCTATTTTTGCCACAAGTTGACACAACTAGCATAAACAAGTTGCGTACGCAAATGCAGCCACCGCCACTAAAGGGGATATGACTCCTAAATCTTTTTGCAGATGGTCATAAATTGCTAGAAAACACTTGCTAGAAAACTCAGTGTTTTCTCAGGTCCCTATGGCATGCAAACGTTTGTGGACAAGAGCACAACAACAACAAAAGAGACAGCATGGCAGACTGACCTCATCCCTCTGTACTGTGTGACAGACTTGTGTTGATGCTTGTGTGCCATCTGTCGCTGAAAGCAGGATCATGAGCGTGCCTTCAGAAGACTCGTATGTCTGGCAGGCCTGCGTATGTAAGAGCAAAAAGCGAATTGCCCCTCTGCATACGGTGTGAGAAGAGGGCGTAAGAAACAGCGCGTGCTTGCTTCCCACAGCCCTCTTTGAATATTTTTATCAGCCGCGTCGCAGACGTTTTGGAGAATCGGAATCCTCCCAACTCGTATAACGAACTCACAAAACATTTTTACCTGGCACGGAGACAATACCCTCCACCACACAGAAAATTAAGCAGACCTCAGGCTCTGACACGCAGGCTACTTCAGGTCGGGCCATACCCTAACCCCGCGCTATTGCACAAGATATATCCGGAAATACAGCCAACTAATACATGTTGCTTATGCGCAGATATAGCTAACTTGGAACTCATGCTCTGGTGGTGAAGTCATCACGCCGTCCAAATGGGAGGCTGCTATTACCAGCTCTGGACTCGAACAACAGTTATGGGCAGTCCAACAGGCCCGCGACACAGAGGAGAGACTTGGTCTTTTTCTGTTCCGACGTGGAAGTGGCCCGCAACGTGCTAAAGCGCGTTCCGAAGGACCCATTAAAGTTCATTCATCCATCCATCCATCCAAACACTAATAACCTGAGAAAAAATGGCTCGAAGCTACGCAATGCTCAATGCAGTGCAAAGCTGATCGGTCTCATGCTTATTTATTGCTGTACCTAGGCAGAGCTTTTGCTTGAACTTGGCTTGAACTTGGCTGTAGCATTGTTGAGCTTTTGCTTGAACTTGGCCGTAGCGGGGCTGCACTTTGCCGTTACTACGCATAATACCTACCAGCTTCGCTGTGTATCGAGCATTGCGCGGCTTTAGTGCAAGCTTCGAGCCATTTTGGGGATGCAGTACTGTTGCCTTCTTAAGTTTTAGTGGACCAGTGGTAGTAGTGGGATTTACACAATTTCTGTGATGCATAACCGCATGTGATTGGATTGGATTGGATAAACAATTTTATTGCCCGTTTATGATGATGATAGTTTATTGGTACGAGGTGAACAAGAACCGATATGCTAAATAGCTTTGCTGTTAAAAGGAGAAAACAATGGTAACGATGCAAGACTTTGAATAAACAGTGCTTCCATTGTGACAACTAAGCTGTGGTCACACCTGTTCGACAACGCAGCAGCATTGAGAATAAATGGGATAAAGCATCTTTTACAAAAACAAGTTATTCTTAAAGGGACCGACACCTGGCCAGAACTTGTGATTTGGCACAGGCGGAAGTGAAAAGACCATGAATTAGAGTAACAGATTTAAGCATTGATCTCGCGATTTGAGTAAGATTATATTCTTAAGTTGCGTTTAAGAGCCACAAAAAATCTGTATGTCAAGCAGCCTAACGAAAGAGCCTTGATGCTGTTTTCCACTTCTCAAAGTTATGTGGGCAGCTTACATTCAGGGGGGCAGTAGTAAGGCCTCCACCGTGTCGGAACTTTAGTTTCTCGTGTTGCACTGTGCGACACAAGAAGCAAAAGGTGAGGTTTCGACATGGCGCACGTATATATTTGCAAAACAAAACAATGTACTGAGAAAGCTTAACAAGTGTAAATTAGAAGCAGTGACACATGTTCCTGTCTTCCACTAGTATTACTGCTTGTGCAGAAGAGAGCACGGTTCCATTCAATACTTGTTTACTTCAGTTCTTGTCAGATATGACAACACGTCAAGGCCAATGTTGTACATATTGGTGTAGAAGACAGCTGTGCAAACTTATCATCTGGTGTGAAAGCCAATATTCTTAAGGCAGAAATTTGTATTTGTAATTCCACAGTGAAGGTGCATCAGTGCTTGTTGCTGACATTACCACGTTAAAAAGGATGTTTGCAGATCTCTTGTGCAGGCTTTCAGTTTAAAGGGGCCTTGCAACACTTTTTGAGCATGGTCAGAAAACACTGCCAATCGGTAGTCGAGGCTCTTGAGAACACGCGAGCCAAATATTATAGCGCAGCATGCGGCCTGGAATTCGCAAAATTCTCAAAGTCAGCTAAAAATTGCTTTCTCTTCTCTCGACAAATGACGCTACAAGCTAAAAAATCACTCGTCACAGCCATTGTATCAGCCATTGGCTGATTTAAGCATGGCGCACTCTGTTGTGACTGAGGCCGCCATGGGAGGCCGCGACTTGTCCACACGTGCGCACTATCGCACTGCAAAGCCGCGTATTTGAAGAAAAAAAAAAAGAGAAAAAGTGCTTAAGGTCACGAGGCGTACGTGACGTATTTTCTTTCCCCGTGCCATCCCTCCCTGCTTAGCTTCCAGTGCTTAGAATGCAATTGCAGCGTGCGACAAATCTTTGTAACTCCGCTTGTACTGGACCGATTCTAAAAATTTTTGTGGCGGTGAATTCGTGAGGCAATAAGCTCTTTTAGTGAATCCATTCCATGGCTACTTGGAAAAGTGTTGCAGGGCCCCTTTCAGTGAGAATCATTACAATACAGTAAAGAAACCACAAATAATGTCCCTTGTGCTTTCCTTGGTTTAATTGTCAGTTGGTTTCATTGGTTTGCACACGGCATAGTTGCTTGTTGTGACAACAGTACTGCCCTGCTTTTGTTTCGTACCAACTGTACGATATACTTGCTGGCGTGACTGTACACTAGTTCATAAATGAAACAGTTCACGGGACCTCTGTTGCTGTCTCCTTGCCATTCAAGTATTGCATTATCAGCTGGATTGAACCAGTCGCTATTATGTTGCGGACAAATGGAGCATGCGCAATTTTATATGAAAAGCAAAGCTAAAATACTTATGCATTAGAAACAAAAATGAAAGAACTGCTCACTTACAGATTCAACCAATTCCACAGGACCAACCCTCTGCGCAGTCGTCGTCACACATTTGGAAGATCGCCGACCAAGAGAGTTTATGGGTGGTGGGGCTTCGGTATCTTCTCGAAACTTGCACGTTATGGTGAATAATTTGTGGCGGATGCATTGCTTTCTGCGGCACCCATTACCGTGACCACACGGCCCTTGTGTGATTGGCGTTGCTTTGCAGCAGCCTACGGGATGATGCCGTTCATCGGGACTAGGATCCAACCTGCACTAAACAAGCAAGGAACATGGTAGAGATTCTAGAACAGACAACCGTTGACGCCAAATTAATCTGGCTGCTCATAACTGTGCAACATGGCAGCATTAGAGCACTGCACGGGCTCGGGCCTACCCGAAAACCCGGGCCCGGCCCGGCCGGGTAAAGTAGGTTTCGCGGCGGGCCCGGGCCGGGCTCGGGTCTGAAGCGTCGGGCTTAGGGCCGGGCCCCGGTTTGAGGTGGCGGGCTCGGGTCGGGCCGGGCCTGCACTTTTCTCAGTTCTTAAAGGAACACGAAAGTGAAAGACTGAATTGGTTTAGAGTGATAATGTGTACTCTGAGAACTTGAATATAATTAATTTCACCACCATAAGTTTATAAACACATAAAGAAATCAAGGTCGATGTTTCATTTTAGAATTTCGTGCTGAAATCTCTGCGTGTGGCGTCATGGAGGTCAAACTGTATTTGTCGTATTTTGGGTGCACTGGCTCTTCGAAATTTCCTGAACATTGGTATGTTAAATCTATGGGCTACTCAGAGGTCAATTTACTTCATTTTTACCGATTAGGATTTATGTAGGCCCCAGTAGACGCCGCCGGAATCTATGATGTGACGACTTCTGCTGCGCGAATTTCAAGGTGGTGTCGCCACCCTCATTTTCGCGCTTACCGAGTATTTACACGGCGAGCGTGGTTATTTTGGAATTGTAAGAGAGTACTTTACTGATAATAGAAAAATTATTCTTCTTTTTAGACTCCATTTAAGTTTATTCCAAAGACGTTGCGCATACATGTATGTTTCCCATTTTATCTCGAAAGAATGGTTCTTTTATGTTGAGCGAGCCATTTGGAGTTCTATGATGGACAAGTACGGAAATTATTTTGCTTCTTGCATATGGGGCTAATTGATTTATCTGAAGCGGGCGAGCTCAATGTGAATAGACCAGACGCTTACATATTTAACATGTGGCTATTCTGGGCTTTATTCGCATTCTTTATTATTTTATATCACAAATGTTATTCTATGATCATAGGAATTAAATTGGTATAATAAATTTATAACTTATCAATGCCAGAGCTCTAAAGCTGGGAAACGACATTGAATATTCCAGCCCTGCACTAAAACGAAAGGACTGCACGGAGTCTCGTTACATAGTATCCCTATAAAGACATTTGTTTTCTGTGGCTCCGTCACAGCTTCCAGTGGTCATGTCACGCGAGATGGACATGCACAGCCTGCTTTGTGCGACCACATTGTCAGCGTCTGAGCTTTCGCCTTGTTCCGCTATAGCAGGGGTCTCAAACTCACACCAGCTAACGGTCTGCATTCACGAAAATGTACTCCCACAAGGGCCAGGACAGTGGGTAGGTGGGGGGTGAGGAATAGGTTGTACCAAATGTCACCTAATTCTGTTTTTGAAATAGCTTTCCCATATCTCATGTATCGGTCATTACGGAAAGGTATTTGGTGGGGAGATTCTGACATTATGTCTATACCTACCTCCAAAATGAGTAAAATCTGGACGCCGATTCTGAAATATAGACTTTTCTTTCACGGTTATGTATGAACGCATGGTGGACTCATGGGGTGCCTCACAAGAAAATGCTTTAGACCTGTCATGACTACGTAGCTTAACCCTTTCAGGCGCTTGTACACAACTGTGTACACCATTTGATTTTGTTATTTGTATCAATTAGGGTCTAAGAAAGAGCAAGATATATCAAGCTTTCGATGAATTGAACCTCCCGCATAATGAATTTTTCTTCATTTAACTTCATTTTGAAGTTTACTGTTGCATATGATCTCGTTGCTGAAGGCACAACCCCTTTCGACGAGTCGTTCGACGTGCCGCTTTCTGCGAGCCGTGTGAAAAGTATAATTTTTCTTTGCTCAAAATGGACATAACCAAAAATGAATTTGCACTGTATTTCTACACTGAAATTACATTCTATTTATGCCAAAACAGAGCATGAATGACCTCGTAATAAATAGATATTTATTGACAACTTAATTGGGATTAGTTAGAATAACACGCATAAATTAACATATTATGACATTAATTTTGTTGCAATAGAATACTGAGTGCCTTGAAATAACGCTGTATCAATTTGACACATTTACAGACAGTTTTTCTTAGGTGGTGCCTCAAAGGGTTAAGGACGTACTTATAAAGAGAAAAATATGCGACGAAGGCTGTCGTGTGTGGGCCGTGGGCCGCGTGTTTGAGACCCCTGCGCTATACAGTGCGAGAGATACATGATACTGCCGCAACGGTGTTGGAATGTGCAGGAATATCACAGGTCCATTAAAAAGAAGGCGTCGGGCAAAGTATTATTGCTTACGAAATGCCTGGCTTGAAAAAAGACAATTACGAATTCTGTGCTATGTGATTTATGTCCATTTACCTCGAGCCATATGAGTAAGCGTCTAAAAGCTTATTCACGCCTTTATTACCAAACTGGAACAAACCCCGAAAATTGATCGAGATCTCTTCGCCCACCTACTGTCAGTCGTACAGTCCAATGAACACCTTCTAGCAGTACAACATCGTTAGGAAGGCATACACCATCATAATATCAAAAGAAAAGAAAAAGAAAAAAAGAAAGAGAGCACGGTGCAAAACGTGCATAACATACACTGCTGAAAACTGCAAGGAGAAGCCCTCAAAGAGGAGTTTTATAGATGACATTGAAGACCGGCACAACATTCGGGAGTGAGAGAATTGAAGGAATGAGCTGGACAGCTATGTTCATAGTGCTGAAGTCCGCAGAGACTTTTTAAATTTGCTGCAGTGGTGGAAGTTTTTAAAAACAAAGACAGGCGACGGCTTCACAATTCGCAGGCAGATGTACTCCCCTGCGGCTAGCGCAAGCAGGGCGAGAAACTTTAGCGCGGCAGGATGTGTGATGCAACAGCCCATGGCGTGCTTAAAGCTGGTGTCTTTGGATAATTTGATTTTTTTGCACAATGACATCTGAAGGAAAAAAAGCTGTAAAATATGCCACAAAAAATGCTATGACAAATATTTTTTTCTTCCTTTCGGCTGCTTTACGTACACACACATACGTATTTCTAAAAGTACACATGGTGCACGCGGTTCATTATCATTTTTGTCTTGGTTAGTGTAGGTACAAGAACATAATGAATTTTGCTTTCTTTCTCTATTTTTCTTGCTGTGGCAAGGTCAAATACTTCTTTCTCCGTGGGCAAGGTACTACTATGCTGAAGACAGGCGCTACATATCCAGAAGGGTACACGATTCCCTTTGTCATTAGAGCATGCTTTAAATTTTAATAGACCGCAATGCAAACAAAGAGAAGAGAGCGTTCTGTTCCTTGTGTCCTCTGTTTTTATTGCGCTCTGTATTGAAATTCAACTCATGCTGCAAGTCACTTTCCTTGCTACAATATCTGCTGCGAAACGCTCTTGATGCTCCCCATAATTGACATTTTGGCACCCAGAACGGGAGCCCTGTTCACTATCACTGTGAACAAGGCTGCCATTCTTGGACCCGCAACGTCAACGCATATTTATTTTCTTGCGGCCAATTTCCTCATCTTTTTATTCAATCATTCTTCGAAGCCTTGATTGCATCCCCATAGTATATGCAGAAAAATTAGGCACAGTGTACTACTGTCAAGCAAACATTCATTGCATCGAGTATGTCAGCTCAGGTGTTTCCACTGTGATCCCCTTTTTACAAGAAATTATCGTAGGTTAATGTATAATTGTTAGCGAAGCATGCGCCACCAAAGCGTAGATATCTGCCACTTTAAACACCTTGTTGTCGATTTCGTGTTCGAGCAACACCACCTCTATTATTGGCTCGGGCCCCTGTCGGGCCTGATCTGCGGTCGGGCCGGGCCGGGTAGGCGAATTGTTTCCTCGGGTACGGGCCGGGCCCGGGTCTTACTTTGAGTCACCGGGCCAGGCCCGGGCCGAAAATCCCGGCCCGTGCAGTGCTCTAGGCAGCATCATTAAATGCAGCAAAAAAAAAAAAAAACCGCAGATGGCGAGTAGGCTAACAAAGACGGGGGATCCTTATGAAGTTGATGAGGTAACAATATGGGCTACATGATTGTTGAGGTTGAGCGTATCGACACAGATGCCTTGACAATCATAGGATGAGACATGAGATTACTTGCCTAATTGTCGCGGAGGAGCACATCAACGCGCCCAGTGACTTGTTCGTATTTTGTACACCCTTGCGCGCTTGGACTGGTTTTCCACGGTGTTGTGCATAACAAATAAAAATGTGTGCCCGCCTATAGTTGTCACTGTGCTTCCTCAGCAGTGGCTACCATAAAGAAAATATATATCTCCCCGTTATGAAGAACCCGTGACATGTATGCAGCGATGTTCAAAGGTGTCGTCACACCATCGTTCGTCAGTGCAGCTGCCATCGTCATGTTGTCACTGTCGTCTGCTACGTTCATTCTATATCACGATAAGCTTCTTGTTTTGCAATGTCACAATGCCAGAAGCTGCGAAGAGCGCAGCCAGACGGCCCGGTAGAGTTGTTGAAGCCCGTACGGTGACTGCGTTCAAAGCCAATGATGTGACACTTTCTATTCTGTGCTTGTCTAGCAAATGCAAGAGAACCCACTCTCCCCTGCCACCTAGTCGACTGAGGAATGAATGAAACTTCTGGCAAAATGGTAAGTCCGTGTGCATGTGTCAGTGGTGTCCAGTACTGCAAGACCAACACCAACTTCCAGTGGTTCAAATCATCCTGTTTTTCAGCACTGAGTTATGGGGTTCAATTCAAACTGACCATTTGTGTTAGAGGGTGATGCAGTTAACTACGTTTTGCACTCTCGAGAGATCAAGGCTGCCCAGTACAAACACAAAGTCAGCCTTTTCCTTCATAGACTTGTGGGAAGACGTAAGGCATTTGGTTTCCCACATATTTTATTTATTCCTGCTCGGGCATGGACGTCCACAGACGCTGTCGTTCTTGCTGGCGTCTTCTTCTCTCGCGCTAGGCTCGAACGTGCGGAGCCGCTGTGGCGCAACTTCTTCGTCTTCTCCGAGACGCTGACGGCTTGCCATAGGGCCCCCCCCTCTAGCGAGGTAGCCAGTGTGCAAAGGAGCGATCCCTATGAGCAGACTGTAGGTTCTGCTGTTGCGAAGTGCATTCGTCTGGTGTTAGAGGATGGCTTGTCGTCTGTGAGGACGGCGTCGGTGTCGAGGAAGGCCGGCTTTATGCGGTCAATGGAAACACTGTCTTCGCGTCCATTAAGCAGAAGGACGAAATTCTTCGGGCAACACTTGACGACCTTAAAGGGTCCGTCGTAAGGCGGTTGCAGTGGTGGTCTGATTGCGTCGTGCCGTACGAAGACGTGGGTGCAGTCCCGGAGCGCACGACTGACGAAACTTGGGCGCGAGTGTTGACGTGATGGAATAGGAGACACGTCTCTCAAGCATTCCTGAGGCAACTGGCATAATCGGCTACGTCCAATGGTGATACCAGGACGCGTTGAAAAACTGGCCACGAAGCCTTAGGGTAGTGCCAAAAACGAGCTTAGTTGAGGAGCAGGACGCGTCCGTACGTATCGTGCTGCACAGGGCGAGGAGGACGAGTGGTAGTCGCTCCGTCCAGGGTATCAATGATTGCGAGGCCATGAGCGAGGCCTTGAGTTGGCGATGAAATCGCTCAACCATGCCATTCGACATCGGGTGTTAGGCCGTCGTCTTGATGTGGTTGGCACCAAGCATTCGGGACAAGGTGCGGAAGAGTGCGGAGTCAAATTGACGACCTCGATCCGTTGTGATGGTCTTGGGAACTCCATAGCGGCTTATCCACACGTTGATGAGTCCGCGGGTGACTGACTCTGCCGTGATGTCGGTAAGGGGTAGTGCCTCAGGCCAACGCGTGAACCGGTCTACGCACGTCAACATATACCGGCTGTCTTGCGATGGGGGGCAAAGGGCCTACGAGGTCCAGGTGCACGTGACTAAACCGCGAGTCAGGAGGCGTGAAGGTACCCAGTGGGCTGACTGTGTTGCCCTGGACTTTGGTTTGCTGGCACTTGAGGCAAGCACGTGTCCAGCGGCGAACGTCGATGTTCATTCGAGGCCATAGATATTGCGCTGTGATGAGGCGCTGTGTCGAACGTATGCTGGGGTGCGACAAGGAATGCAAGGCGTCAAAGACGCTGCGGCGAAATGGTGCTGGAACGTACGGGCGAGGACAACCGGTAGAGGTGTCGCAAACGAGCGGAATCACGCAGCCTGGAAGTTGGACATCTTCGAATTTGAGGGAGTTCTCTTGGACTCGTAGAACCTGAAGTTCGTTGTCCTCCCGTTGTGCAGTAGCCATGGCTGCAAAATCGACTGGTGGGCGCTCATCCATCGTTGCGTTGATTTCTATTCGGGAAAGTGCATCAGCAACGGGGTTGTCTTTGCCACTGATGTGCCGGATATCACTCGTGAACTCCGATATGTAGGCAAGCTGGCGGATCTCACGTGGGGGTGTGGGCAGAGTTGGTAGCGGTCGATTGACACGTGAGCGGCTTGTGGTCGGTGAGGATATGGAACTGCCGACCTTCTAGGAAGTGTCGAAAGTGCTTGACAGCCAAATAGGCCGCGAGGAGTTCGCGACCGAATGTGCTGTAACGACGCTCGGTCTGTGAGAGCTTCCGTGAGAAGAAAGCGACCGGCTGCCAAACTCCGTCGACCAACTGCTGCAAGACTGCTGCAAGACCATGCAGCAATGCCGTGAAGTCCTGGATGTGCGGTATCGGATAGCGGTCTGGTACCATCACTTTGTTGAGGGTGCGGTAGTCACCGCATGGTCTCCAGTCACCTGAGGGCTAGGGAACCATGTGTAGCGGTGATGACCAGGCACCAGAAGAGGGGCAGACGTATCCGAGTTCAAGCATGTGCTCGAATTCTTGTTGTGCAATCTTGTAGCGGTCAGGAGCGAGACGACGAGCACGTGCAAACACCGGCGCTCCTACTGTGACTATGTGATGAGTGACATTGTGGCGTATCGGGTCTTCAAGAGATGGAGCACGGAAGAGGTCGGAAAATTCTTCCAGAAGCGTAGACCACGGCGGGGAGACTTTGGCATGAGCTTGCACGAGACGCAAGGGTGGTAAACTTGATGTCACGCCTTGAACTGTTAGGTGGGTCTCAGAATCCACGAGACGGCTATGTCGTAGGTCTACCACAAGCTTAAAATGCCAAAGGAAATCTGCACCGATGATGGGTACACGCACGTCGGCGATTAAGAAGATCCATCGAAACATGCGTCTCAGGCCAATGTCAAGCGTAACAGACCTCTGTCCGTAGGTCCGTATGGTCGAACCATTGACAGCGGTGACAGGCGGCGAGATCTGGCGTCGTCGGCGGTCCTCCAACGTAGGAGGAACAACCCACACTTCGGCACCTGTGTCGATGAGGTAGCGGACTTTGGTGACGTGGTCCGTGACGTGGAATAGGCGACTGTATGTCGGGCCTGAAACACTGGCCGCCGTCAGTGCGTGGCCCGTGCGTTTCCCGCAAACTGGCATGGCTGATGGCACTGACGAGCTCGAGCTCCGTATCGGTGGTGGTACCAGCAGACGCTGCGAGGCAGACTTGGCGATCTTTCGCGGCTATGGCACCGTTGTCGAGACGCGTTGCGTCGGTGGTCTATCTTGAGCGAGCTCAGTTCAGTGGCCAGCTGATCCACTTTGCGGTTGAGCTCCTCGTTAGCTTAAAGAAGGCGGTCCAAGCGGTCGTCGTGGACCGGCACAAAGAGGGTAGAATCATGTTGTCTCTCGATCGCAGATAGGGACGGGGCACCGATATCCATAATCTTGTCGGCCATCCGTGCCAGTGAGTCGAGGGTTTCTGTGGACGACACACTCAAAATCATCCGCACCTGTTGTGGCAGTCGCTGTAGGAAGAGTTCGCGTAGGATGGATGCGTCCAATGCAGCAGAGTGGTCCCCTATCAGATGTCGCATGCGACGCAGAAGCTCCGTAAACTTTCGGTCACCGAGTTCCTCCGAGGTGAGCAGCTGCTGCAGCCTACTCCGTTCCGACTCGGTTGTCCGGCGTATGAGCTCGTCTTTGAGAGTGTCGTAGGGGTTGTCAGGAGGTGGAGAGCGCAGAATGTCTCTTATGATGGCGATGACAGCAGGTGGTCAAGCACCGATCACATAGTCGTACCTCGCTGTTTGCGACGTTACCCGGTGTCGTCGGAAGAGTGGCTCAACGCTCAGAAACCAGAGTTCAGAGTCCGCCAACCAAAACTCCGGGAGCTTGAGAGTAGCGACGACAGGGTCAGGTACCGTGGGATTCGGCGTCGCGTCGCTGTTGGGTGTGGTGTCCATGGTCAGCCGAAATGAACGGGGCTGAAGGTCTTTGCTGGGGTCACCGAAGAAGCAGGGTTGGCCGTGACGCTCGGTGCGTCGGCGAAAGGACGAGTAGGTGCGCGTTGCCGCTCGAAGTCCGGGTCACCACTTGTGGGATGACGTAAGGCGTTTGGTTTTATTTTATTTATTCCTGCTCGGGAATGGACGTCCACAGACGCTGTCGTTCTTGCCTGGCGTCTTCTTCTCTCGCGCTAGGCTCGAACACGCGGAGCCGCTGCGGCGCAACTTCTTCGTCTTCTCCGAGACGCTGACGGCTTGCCATAGACATGTACAGTCGCGGCCACTGTTAGATGCAACACGGAGCGGGTGGCCGTGCTCCGCTGAGCGGCACGACGGGCGCCGCGCGAAGTATTGCGGCACAAGCGCAATCAATTCCAGAGGCAGATTTAGCTGCGCGTCGTCTGCTCAGACGACGCGCAGCTAAATCTGCCTCCACTGAGTGCGTGGCCACGCTCAGCGGAGCGCGGCCACGTGCGCCGTGTTGCATCTAACAGTGGCCGCGACTGTACGTCATTAAAACTTGCATATGTATAAAACCTACCATTTCATGACCAATCATGTGCGTTGCTAACCTACATGTACTTTCTATGTTGGACCAGCTACGAGCCATGTATGCTATTGGTCCAAGTATTTTGTGTGCACCCTCTGTAATTACATCTGAGTAAAAACACATTTTGATTTGATTTGAAAATCGCTCTCCCAAGGAGAAATAGAATCACAAAAAAATGTCTTCTGTCCGTACTTCTCAAAAGTAGAATCTTTCGGCCGTGCAGCTTTACCTTACACAAATACAGAAATGCCATACAGCCGTAGTCCGCACCTCATTATTTGAATCTGCAGATCCTGTATCAGTCACTGTAATCATCTCGTCCCGCTGCCGTTCCCACTGAGCCACTCGCACAGCTAGAACATTTTCAGGTTATGGTACACTTAACATGGAACGGCGATACTGTAGCATGACCGGTACGGTATTGCTGTTGTCGTGGGCACAACCACAATGAGATGGTGACATGCGCTATGCGTACCGCATCATGTGACCAGATGAACATCACATGGGACTGTGTGCGAAGGATAAAGGACAGACACCGTGTCAGTTGAGGCAACATGTAGCCGCGCGAGCTCGTGTGCTTTCATCCTTCAATCATTAAACAGTTGTTATCTGTCTGCTCGTTCGTGTACTCTGCTCTCGACCACGACAACTGTCACCGCTAAGACAATGTAGAAACTTTCTCGCTCAGCTGTGCTCACCTTTCAGTCTGTTCCGGTTCACGTACTTTCCTGTAGTACACAGGTGGGAAGATGGTTGGGATGTATGCCGGGTGATGGATTACGTCGCTCTTCCGCTTGCCGACAAAGTGCTCACTGCAAATCCGCGTGTTTTCCCTCGGCTGCCACGGAGTGCCATCGGGGCTAAACGGAGAGTGCAGAAAAAACGATAAATAACAGATGCTGTCAGCAATGCTGCAAAAGAAATACCTTTCTAAAGTTGATTTTGTAGTACAAAAAAATGTTGGCTACTTAGAGCAGCTGCATCCAAAAAAATGAGGATAAGCAATTTTTAAGAGTTTTAGCGAAAACAATGCATGAAGGCTGCAAGATACAGCTACTCTTCAAAAAAAAAAAAGAAGAGAAAGAAAGCAAGATATAAGTTAGGTGTCACTCTGCTTCAGAAGTTAAAGGGGCCCTGCAACACTTGTCGAAGTGATAATCGAATCACCTCACTATCGAACGTCATTGCCTAAGAATCAACTGCCACACACCAAAAAAAATCGAATCGAGGTACGAGCTGAGTTAACACGAATATGTCGCATGCTTTAAGCACTTTCTCACTCCTTTCGTCTAAACAAGCACGCTAAAAGCTGCACAGGGCGACGAATGACAAGAGGGCAAGAAGCCAGGTCCGTACAGCATGCATCATAACTAGGGCTCCGTGTTTTCGGAGTTTATTTTTCTTGAAATTCGGAGGGTGTTTTTCGGAGCTAATTATTTTTTGGGGGAAATTCAGCGTTTACCAAAGCTTATTTTTCGTAAATCTCCAATACTCCGAAATTCGGTGTTTAATTATGCTTTATAAGTTGTTGAAATGTCTTTTTATTAATTTTATTTCCAATAAAAATGCGTTGTATTGTTGCAGACAATCCTGTTTTTCCATACTTTCATTTTTTTCTCCCTTCCTGCTCATTTACCTTGTTAATAATAAGGCTGTGCACTGCTGGAAACTCGTCAAAGTGTACTTTTTTTTTGGGGGGGGGGGGGGGCAGGAGCTAGTCAGGCTGCTTCTCAGTTTTTTCTCCCAGCCTCAGCCATCTTCTTGATGAAAAATAAAGGAACTACTATACTATTATCATTCTCAATGCTCCAAAATCTTAGATGAAATGATATCTAAACACAAAAACATGTGAACACACTAAGTGTATATTAGATGTCTGGAAGGTATGAACGTGCAATGACATATACGTACAAGCACAAACACTTCAATACAAAACAACTACGTTTGCTCGTATTACAACCTTAAAGCTTGCTGTAATGGGCTCAAGCATACTTTATGAGGTTGCCGCCGTTGATGGAAGTGTGCTCCTTTCGAGTGATGATTGTCAGCTTTGAAAATGCCCTTTTAAAATTGGAGCTTATCGGATAAATCGGAATTATGAAAAATTTTACCGGCGAGTGTTTATCGGATTTTTTTTTATTTATCCGAAAACACGGAGCCCTAGTCATAATGTTGAACACTTATTTTTTGTTTCCTTTCAATGCACAGCTCACTTTCAGCGTGATCACGAGCATGCAGGTGTAGTTCTAAATTGCGTGTAAACGTAGCACAATACAGCACGGTGCAGATACATGGTAGCAACCTGTGGCAGCTATGTCGCTTATGATGCTCAAATCAGCCAATAATCGTGTACATGAAATTATCACTCAGTCGTACTGCAGTCTACGGCATCATTCGTCGAGAGAAAAGCGAGCAATTTGTAGCTAACCAAGAAACTTAATTATAAATTCCTTTCTGCGTGCTGTGCTGTAATGTTTGTTCGACTCGCATGTTCACCGAAGCCTCAGATACCGATCAGCAGCACTTTCTGACCATGTTCAAAAAGTGTTGCCGGGCTATTTGAGCTGTGAAATACACCAAAAGCAAATTATAAAGAGGCCTCAAAGCAGAGATTGTGCATACTGTTTGTGTTTCTCACTCTCTTAAGATAATAATATCTGGGGTTTTACGTCCCAAAACCACCATATGATTATGAGAGACGCCGTAGTGGAGGGCTCTGGAAATTTCGACCATCTGGTGTTCTTTAACGTGCACTGACATCGCACAGTACACGGGCCTCTACCATTTCGCCTCCGTCGAAAAATGCGACCGCCGCGGCCGGGATCGAACCCGCGACCTTCGGGTCAGCAGCCGAGCACCCTAACCGCTATACCACCGCGGCGGACACTCTCTTATGATAAATCCCTGCGATGCTTTAAATGGTGCTCAGAGGAAATGCCAGTATCAATACATTCAATCATTTAATTTGCTCCTGAAATCAGTTTTCATTCTGGCTGCATTTTGCACACCAAAAATTGTTAGCAGTAATTACAAGGCATGAGACATGCATGGTTATGCTGTCTGCTTGAATTGTCTGAGCATCAACATGTTGATGCCTTCAATGTTGTCACTACTGCATTCAAAAGAAAAGAGTACTTCACTCTTTTTAAACCGTCATAAGAGGTCTCAGCAGTGCACAAACACACCGGATGTTTCAATTAATGTGTCTGAATATCCTCAAAAATAACGAAAATGAAATATTTCCTCCCTGCCTTTGTAATTACTTTTCCTCTCGTGGCAGACATGTTAAGATGACTAAAGACACCAATTAAGGCAGCAAGTAAAGAAATGAAATTATCTTTCTAATTAGTGGAGACATGTAGTTGGGTCAAGTGGTGGAATCTAAGTACTTCTTGCGAAGAGCCCAATGCCACTTTAAAAAAAAAAAAAGAAGAAGAAAGAAACGGCCTCTGCAGAATGATGAAGTTCTACCAAGTTCACCAGCAAAACCAAAACCAAATTTCAACCACCTGGAGTTCTTTAACACGCATTGACACCACACGGTACGCGGGACTCTACCACTTCACCTTCACTGAAATGGGACTGCCGCTGCCACCATCGAACCTGTGTCGTTCGGGTCAGCAGACACCACTGCACCACCAAGGTAGCTATGCCACGAATGTAAGAGCAACCACTAAAGACTAATGAATTACTCTTTGTGTTACTTTTCTTTCAATTTTTTTTTACTATAGCAGATATAAAGTAAATAGAACAAATCAGCCTGGTTCTCTCAGT